>JBBPCX010067414.1:0-13277 GCA_037974365.1 Hydrocynus forskahlii | reverse complement strand
TTTTGTTTTTCTTTTAACGCAAAGGGGTAAAGCCAATGAGCAGAGAGAGAGCGAGAGAGAGAGAGAGAGAGAGAGAGAGAGAGAGAGAGAGAGAGAGAGAGAGAGAGAGAGAGATAAACAGAATTTAACCACCTAACACCAAATTAAACCCGACCTTACTCTAAACACTGAGAGCTGCTGTCCTTCCCACAATCCGGAACGGTTTAGGATTATTCTGAATGATTTGTGCTTCCTTTGATTGGACGATACCAACAGGAAAGCTCTCAGTTATAAACCTGTTTCTAAACACACATAACCGTTTGAATAATTTGGATAAACTTTCCAGATGCCACTTTCCACTGAAAACCCAAAGTTCAGCTTAGCATCCAAAACGTCCCTAATCTCTAAACAAACTACCAATAAACAGATTTAAACAGATTTAAAAACACATAACTAGCCTGTTTTGCCCGGTATTCCCCATCCCTGCCTTTTTTTTTCCCCCACGAAAAAACTCAGAGGGTTAAAACCTGACAAATAATCTGATTTCTAATGTCATTATACCATTGGACAAGTAAATGTTCTTAACAGTTCTTTTGGAAAAGTTATTTTACAAATAAGGTCCCTTTAACATTTACTGTAACACCTGAAGATGTCCAACATTAATGATGTTTCTTGTACTGTATATTTTGACTGTTTACTGTGTGATTTTATATGGAATCATTTATGTGACAACAAATGTGTGTGTTTTATATACTGTTTGCAGCCTGAACCATTCAGCTTTTATTCTGTGTTTCTGACTGTGTAACCTCTATAATGGTCCAGACTGCATACCGATTGTGTGTGTACTGTTGGGTCTCCCACACAGCAGCAAGGTCTCTCTGAAACCACACCATTCAAATTGCATTCGCCACCTCTGCTGTTGGAGGGCATTGAGAGCTTATTTATTTGGTTTTTTAGGGCAGAGTTGAGAAGCTGCAGACGGAAATGAAAAGTTTTTTTGCCCGATTTTCCTGGTCTCACCCTATTCGTTGCTCTTTTTCCTGCTCTACTTTTATTTAATGTTTTCTCCTATTTTTCCTCTTTACTTTTTTTCTCTTTTTTCTGCTTGTCCTCCTATTCTTCTTTGCTTTTTTTTTTTTTGCTCTTCTTCCTTCTTCCACCCCCTTCGGGTCCTCCACTCTCTCTCTCCCCCTCTCTCTCTCGCTCCCAGACATTGAGTTAGATCAGAGAGAGCGTGTAAGACTCGCTAAAGCGGTGGAGTTATAAATCCAAAATGGCAGCAGTTATAGGAGCTCGATGGAGAGGAAAAATAAGCCCCTAAAGTTTGCAACAGCTCGATTCCAAGCCAGAACCCACTCACTCACTCACATCCTCTCGTTTTCTTCTCTCATCCCTACCATTCGCCCATCGCCCTAAATCCTGTTACCCCCCTCTTTTTCCTCCTACCTTTTCTCTTCATGTCTCTTTCTTTTTATTCTCTCTCTCTCTCTCTCTCTCCCTCTTTTATATGCCTCTCTCTCTTTTTCCCCTTTTTCTCCATCCACAGTGAAAACACATTACAGCACTTCTGTTCTCATGGATAGAGAGAGAGAGAGAGAGAGAGAGAGAGAGAGAGAGAGAGAGAGAGAGAGAGAGAGAGAGAACAAGAGAGTGATTACAGAAAAATATAGGAGGAGAGAGAGAAAACAAGAGAGTGCGCACGAAGAATTGTAGGAGGAGAGAGAGAGAGAGAAAGAGAGAGAGAGAGAGAGAGAGAGAGAGAGAACCAGAGAGTGATTGAAGAGAAATCTGGAAGGAGAGACAGAGAACAAGAGAGTGATCACAGAGAAATATAGGAGAAAGAGAGAGAACAAGAGTGATTACAGAGCAGTATAAGAGGAGAAAGAGAGAACAAGAGAGTGACTGTAAAGACATATAGTAGAGAGAGAACACAAGAGTGATCACAGAAAAATAGAAGGAGAGAGAGAGAGAGCCAGAGAACAAGAGTGATCACAGAGAAATATAGGAGAGAGAGAGAGAGAGAGAGAGAGAGAGTACAAGAGTGATTACAGAACAAGAGAGTGACTGCAAAGACATATAGTAGAGAGAGAACACAAGCGTGATCACAGAAAAATAGAAGGAGAGAGAGCCAGAGAACAAGAGATTGATCACAGAAATATAGGAGTGAGAAGGAGAGAGAGAGAATAAGAGAGTGATCACAGAGAAATATAGGAGTGAGAAGGAGAGAGAGAGACAGGTCGAGAGAAAGAGGGAGCAGCAATTGAAAGAAAAGGACAGCCTCCCTAATCTCACTCCCAGGGAGAGAGCGCAAAAGAAAGCAGCATGAGAGATTACAAATAAGCACACAGAATCAATTTCTCTTCTTCTGTTGTATCCCAGTAAACATGACGCCTGTAGCTGATGAGAAATATTTGTTGTGTGTCTCTGCAGACAGACCCAGACAGGGTCCACTGCTGTAGAACAGGGGCTTCATCTGGAGTGGTTTACTCAGCACTCAATTTGAGGGGGTCATTCGTCCCAAACATACATAGAAAAATACACCATCTCACTTTTCCACCCTTTCAGATTGATACAGCTATGTGACATCAGTTATTATTTTCTGCATTTAAAAAGGAAATGTTATTTAAATCATCATTAGGACATTAGTCAGATCAAGACTGGACAAAAGTCATCGACGTCTGAGAAAGTTATATTTTAAATATTTTAAACCTGTTTAGATGAGCAGTATGTTTTTAAAAGATTATATTGAAGTACATACAAATAATAGTACAGTAAATATTCATTTAATGTATATCTATGTGTTTGCTTAGTCAGTCCCTGACCTCTCCTCAGGAAAACCCAGTATTACATTGTAGTTCTCATCAAATACCTCAAATAAGTCGATACTTCATTATATTAAATCAGAAGCTGTTGATGCAGTTTCACAAATTCATATACATATACATATATATATATACATATTCTTATATATTTATATGCCCAAGGTTAGAAAAGTAGTGTGAAAAAAACAAGAGAAGTTCAAGGAGGAGAGAAATTTTGTTTACAGAATTTAATGGACCACTGTCTCAGGTTCTCGCAGTGTTAACGGCTTAATGAACAAGCTCTTCCACTCCACAATCATCTCAAACCAGGAACACATCAAACTCCATGCCAACTACTGACTGTCCTCTGTGTCATCACTACCCAGTTTAATTCTTTGATTTTGTTTTCTGTTACATCTGGTCTTTCTCTGTGTGGTGTCACACACAAGCTGTGCTCTTGTGTGAAGAAACTAAGTGTGTGTATTTCTGTCCCTGCTGAAGAAGCACAGGATGTAATTTTAGGGCCTCTAGGTGAGGCTGCTTTTGCCCTGTTATCGCAATCTAAAGCACAGTCGGGATTCTGAGAGGAAGATTGCGGCGGCTTACTTGGTAGGTTATGATTAGTTGCTAGGGTATCCCTAAAGTACGGTAGAAACTCTTCTGGCAAGATCTTATGGCTAATTGATAGGTTGGATCTTATGGCTAGTTGGTAGTATATTTCTTTTGGCCAGTTTGTGTATTAAATCATACTGCTAGTTGATAGATCTCATGGTTAGTTCATAGGTTAGATCTTTGGCTAGTTTATAGATTGGATTTTTATAGCTAGTAAATAGATTAGATCTTACAGCTAGTTAATAGATTTGACATTATGACTAGTCCAATCATATGGCTCATTGATAGATTAAATATTATGGATAGTTGATAAGTTAGATATAATGGCTGGTTAATAGATTAGATCTTGTGGCTAGTCGGTAGGTTAGATAGATCTTATGGCTTGTCAATAGATTAGACATTTTAGCTCATTGATAGATCTACTGGCTAGTTGATAGGTTAGATCTGATGGCTAATCGGTGGGTTATCTCTTTAAACTAGTTACCGTGTTAGCAGCTCTCAGCTCTTGTGAAGTCAGTGGAACTGGACAGTCAGTGGGGGTCTGTACAGTCCGACCTTACCATCTTGAATCCTGTGTTTCCATGTCACTGCCCATTCAAGTCTTTCTTTCTTCTGTGTTTTCTTTCCTTGCCTTCAAACTTTGTCCCATTATGGATTTTCCTGTTTCTTTATTTCACTGACCACTATTGATTCACACCGCTGTCAGAACTCCTACTTGCTGTTACAAAAGCGGTGAAATTGAGAAAGTTGAGTGGTTAATTAGCTTTGCATGCCTTGTGCTGAAGAGATAAATGCCTCTCACTCCATAACCAACTTCAGCAGCTTAGCTCAGCCACTGGGAAGAGGAGAGCAACACTTAAGAAACTTTCTCTCTCTCTGTATCCACCTGTTTTTATTTTCACTTTCTTTGCATCTTTTGTGTCTTTCACTCTGCCAGAACATCTGGTCACAAGAACTTTGCCATAAGGACCTTTTTGTTTAAATTTGCATTCAAAGCATTTGTTGCCAAGGGCCAGAGAGTAAACCTAATATTAGTCCCTTATTGTTGACAATAAACTTCTACTGTAATTCAATAGTAATTATTTTTCACTCATAGCTCATTGAGACAAATTATAAAAAAATTGACGCAGTAAACTAATGTGACTAGTGTGAAACCCCATGTAATTATATCTGAATAACGCAGCGACCGTAGCTGGTTTGTGTATAAGGCTTAAAACTTTACTTATATACATAGTTTGGCATTTCTTTCATATGATTTGTCAAACAGTAGCCCAGCCAAACCCCACCACTTTCCTGACGCACTCCGTTACGGCCAAAAATAGAGCGTCATCCTGTTATGTGGCGATTGAAAAACATCCAAAGAACGGTTTTCCAGTAGAAGACGTTTCCTGTGCTTGCGTAAATTGGCGCATGCATCCACCAGCGAGTCTGAATCAGTTAGTTGGGAAGAGAAGTTTTGCTGTTCTTTTTCTCTTCCTGGGCGTCTGGTTTGCAACACATAATGATCTCATCAAAGAACTCTTCACTTAAAATTTTGCAACATTTTTGCCCAGTCATCTGGTCTGACGCCTACTTAACTCCGCAGGATTTCAAGAAATCCATGCACACACACATACACACAAACACACACATCCATCCATCTCGCTCCTATTCTGCAGGCTATAGTCTCATTACTCCCAGTGGCAGACCAGCAGGCTGTGCATTAGTCACTGAAGCATAGCAATGCACTGCCCACACACACACACTCACACACACACACACACACACACACACACACACACACACCACACCACACACACACACATACACACTCACACATTGATAGCCCACGTCGTAATTACAGACATCGTCTTGGCGTCCAGCCACGCACTCATTGCCATGCTGAGGTGAGTTTAGAGTTTATTAACATATGGCTGCCTCAGACAGTCTTTGATTTTTTTTTCTTTTCTTTTCTTTTCTTTTTTTTTTTTTTTGCTCATGACTTACAGTGTCCAAGAGAATAAAGCTAAAGGCAATCAAATCTACAGAATGACATTACAACTCCTCTCCTCTGTATGCTGAAGCTGTTTCATTAGGTCACGTTACAGTTATTTGCCAGAAAGCTGTTCTCTATCTCTTTCTCTTTTCACCTCACTCACCCCACTCATTCCTCCTGATTTCCATCCATTCTCTAACACATTATAGATTCTATTCTGTCCCTCTCACCAGTGTTCTCATAGTGGCTGAAATCTTCTACATCATTTCATGTGTCCAGACGTCTTCAGTTCTCCTCTCCTCTCCTCTCCTCTTCTCCATGTCTCCCTCTCTAACTCTCCTCAGCTGTGATGAGTGAATTTATTTCTTTAATGTGTGCAGAGTGTGCCCCATCTCAGCTGTTATGGGATCAGCCCTCCCTCATCCATCACTGGGGCACCACAAGAACACACACACACAAACACACACACACACACACAGCTGTACCCTTTTATAGGATGATTGTGAAGAAACGTAAATAAATTGCACATTGACATCTACAGTACAAAAACAACCTATCTAAGTAATGAAGTATATAATGTTGATATTTATTTAATGTGGACAAACTAAAAGAGTGGTAGATCCATACAAAACTATCAAACCAATGAAGCAGACATCTTAAGTGTGTATAATGTTTTATTTGTTAAGAATTCTTTAAAAAATGGTAGATCCATAAAAATCTAAATAACTAACTCATATAGCATCATATTCCAGTGTTTTAAACTGTATTGACTGTGTAAGTTCATTCCTGAGTCTAGCCTCTTTGAAATGATCAGGTTATGAAAAGGTACAAATAGGCCCCTTTCCCTGGAAAAAATATATTATGTACACAGTTGGACCTTGAGGGTACATTTACATTGCTGGTACCTTTATAAAAAAATATGTCGATCAGTGTTGACTTGAGATTCAGCACTGCAGATGTGTGTGTGGTAGAGATTTTGGAGTTGTGCGTCATGGCCTCTGCAGGCTATGCATACACATTAACCCCTTCTCTGCAGTGCAGATACTTTTACATGCGTCTTTGCAGAAGTATAAATCAGCCTTTAGACTTTCCAGAATCCAATCACTGCTACAAATTTGAGTTCCACTATAATAGTGTATTTTTCATCATAACAATATGAATGGCTTAAAAATCTCAGCGCGTTAATTATGCTGTAATTTTGATAAATTGGAGACATTTATCCTTTAATATCAGCTACTTTACAGCAAACCTTAATAGCTCCGAATAAACAAAGGAGTCTCCAGAGAGGCTGTGCATTCCTGCTGTGCCCGTGTGACACTTTTGGGTGATTAATTAAATAACATGGCGTGATTTATTACCCTCAAACATGTCTTATAAGACCACTGAAACAGAACGCGGTAATTCAGACTAGAAATGTTACAAGCAAATAATCTCATCATAATCATCAAACATCAATTATGTGATTAAAGATGATCTTTGTAATTAACTCCTTGCTTAATATTTTCCCCATGCTGTTTTTTATGGCATTTTTGATGTGTATATCTGATGACTCACAGAGGACCTGAAACATATCATCATACACACACAAAAAATGTCATATTATGTCTGATCTTACAAAAGATCTGCCATTATACAGGGTTGTACTAATACCTGTAAAGTCACAGTTTGTCTAGCGGGTTACGACACACTGACGTTCCTACGTCAGTGACTTTTGTTGTAAGTCGAAACACACCCTAGTTTAACACAGTTGTAACATCATAATCTAGAACATAAAAACACAACTAAGCCACAGAAAAAGGAAAAGGACATAAATTCTCCCTCACTAATATGCCGTGTTACTGTGTATTCTTCAGCCACACACAACCAAACTAGTTCACCCACATAGTCCGTAAGTACGACACTAATGGCGTAAGCCGAAACACTCACGTCTCAGTTTTTTACATTTTAATGGGAGTGAGCGTCATAAACTCGAAATGTCGTATGTCGAGACTGTCATAACCCGAGGACCCCCTGTATATCCATCAAATTGTATTACTAGAAATATTCGGTTAATATTTAAATAAAAAGAAATTATAGAACCCTAAACCTTGCCATGAAAAGAACAAAGGCCCTTTTCAAACAGTGCCCATTGGCACTGAATCACCTAAATTAAATTAGCCTGGTTAGATATGGTAGCTTTAACAGCTTATGAATAAAAGGAGAACAAAATTAGACTAGCCATAATGAAGACATGTTATTTTACACCATTATTTTTTTCATATATAGTCTTATAAGTAGGCAAATCAATACTGATGTGTTATCAATATTTAGTAAGCCTACATATAAGACGATATATAAGTACCTGCAAAAAATGCTGGATCGAATATTAGAGGGTAACAATTTATCTGTGTCAAATCCAGCCTACTCACATTATGTGATATGTGCAGTGTTTGAGCAGTCTGAGCATGATGGCCTGTGATAAGATCTTAAATGAAGTGCTTCAATTGAAAACAATTCGTTTTGAAGCTTTTAAAGATACTGGATTGGTATCACCAATTGGATATTCATCACTGGAAATGAACAAGTAGCATCATGCCTCTGATTATAAGAACAGTCACAGTGAAAACTAATAAAAATGATGAAAACATCTACAAATACTCATGGCAGACACTAAACAGTCAAACTGGGATGTTAGATAAGACTAATAGATTGCAGACTATTAAAAAGAATGCTAATGATGAATAGCGCTTTGTCTGTTCTCATTTGAAGAGCATTGACCCCTGATCTGAGTCTATACGTCTTCATAGGACCATTTATAATACACATCATCCTTCTGCTGTACCATCTATTTGCCTGCCTTTTTAATGATCAAACTTTGTGACTTTCCTCCCATCGTTATCCAACTGCACATACAGAAATCTCTGTGGCTCAATTCTAAGGTAGTAAAAAGCAGGAGACTTTTTTTTGTCCTGGGCCGGGATCATGTGTGTATCCGTGTGGTTAATTCCTGGGCTCGACTGATTCCCTGGAAAGTTGTGAGGATTTCTGGGTCACACTCTGAGCCCCTGAACAGCATCTTTTTTCCCAAACAGCCTTCATCGCTCAGCCATTCAGTCCATCCAGCCCTGCACTCAGCTTTGAGAATGAGTGGAGTCAAAGGCACAGCAGTGATGGAGGCTTTACTCTCAGACCCATCCGGCTTCATGTGGGGGATTTTATTGAACACACTGAACCCACCAGCTCAGTAGAGTTTGTGGGACTCAGACTGTTGGGTTTTCCACTCATCATTCAAAACCTTCCTTTTTAACACACTTCTGCTGTCTCTCTCTTTCTGTTTCCACTCCATTTGTTGCTTTCCATTATTTTCCATCTCCTCTGTCTGTGTTTTTTTTTTCAAGGCTTCCTCTCTCTCTATGCGTCTTCTTGCTTCCTCCCCATGTTAGTCTGCGAGTTGTTTTGATGGATTGAGGTTAGTTGTGATGCACCGTGCTAAAGTGTAAACTCTTGAAAGGATCTCTTAGTGGGTGTACTTTTCTAATAGGTCCTCTGAGCCGTCTTCTTACTGGTATGATTAAGCTCAGAGCAAATTAGGAAAAAAAAAACGTTCTAAAAAGTTACGAAGATTTGTTATATGTCTGATTTCTCATCAGCAAAATATTCTCAAACACATGCGCTGTATTTTTGTCATCCTGGCCTTTTTCTTTGAAGACTTGATTTAATTGCCTGCTGACACCTCTTCTTATTCTGAGTTTTACTACAGGCACATCCTCTGCAAGCTCTAAAAACTCTGCACATTTTTTATTTATTTATTTTATTTATTTTAACAGAAATTGCCACTTGTCACTTGTCGCTTGTCTCTTAATGATGGCGAAGTGCTCTTGGGTCCCTCATCACACTTCACACTTTCACTGCTCTTATTAAAGAGTCAAAAGAGTGGCAAAACAGAAGTGAGCAAACTGAGCTTAAATTTGTATATGTTTATATATGCACTCAAATTTAGTGTGTGGGAAGATTAATACAGATATTCAGAGAGTGCCCTGAACCCTGTTTGGGAGACCTATTAAAGAGTGTGTGTGTGTGTGTGTGTGTGTGTGTGTGTGTGTGTTTGTGCGTGTCCTCCATTGCAGATGTCAGTCGTTCAGAAACATATTATAAGAAGATAATAAACTCACAGCACATTCATACTGGATTAAAATTGCTCCACAACTACTACTGACAGACTGCAAACACACACACTGCAGATTCATAGTGGATTACAGTCATAGAGCAACTACTACTGACAGACTGTAAATCCTCACACACAAAGTCATACTGGATTAAAATCACTCCACAATTAATGCTCTCAGACTGTAAAAACTATGCACACTCCAGATTCATACAGAATTACAATCACTCAACAACTACTACTGATAGACTGCAAGCATGCACACACTGTAGATTCAAACAGGATTACAGTAACTCAACAACTTCTACTGACAGACTGTTAACACTCACACTGCAAATTCATCCTGGGTTCAAATCACGGATCCTGGTGGCAACACATGGTTGCTGATGGGACAAAACCTTGCATCTACAAAAACAAAACTTTAGAGATGTAAGTTAATCGAAGATGATTTCATTACCATTTTTGGTCTGTTCATAATGAAGTTTTGACACAGTGTTAACTCCAGGATCCTTTAATGTCCTTACGCTGAACTGTTTTCTCCTCTGAGGAATTAGTGATACACACATCCGCTTCATAAGTCATAGGCACTGGCATCATTATGGCTTACACTCATCAGCAGTCCTCCTGGGTTTCAAACAGATGGCATGATCTATTAATGCAAGTGACGCAAGGTAATGGAGCAGCTCAACTTATTCTGTCATTCTCTCTCTCTCTCACACACACACACACACACACACACACACACAGGAGGACTGAAATCAATGTAGTAATACACACACAGACTAAAATCAATGTAGTGTGATACTCATAAACAAGGCCATTAAGTAAATAATAGGCTCGGTCAGCATTAATTGAATCAAAGGATGGACGACTGGCGCATTTTGCGCGCTTCTCGCTGTGTTGAGTTCAAACTGTGGAACCACACTGAGCGTTTTATCCAAGCATGGCCACAGGAGAAACAAATTAACACAGAGACCCATTCATATGAGCAGAAAATACACACATACACACACACACACACACACACACATCAGTTACAGACTCCCTGTGTCAATGTCTATGAAACTCCCATTTTGCCCCACAACCTCATTTATCCACAAAAGTGTGCCCTCTGAGGCCACACACACACACACACACACAAACACACACGCGCGCGCACACTCCCTCGGTTATATAGTCAAGCACTTCTGCCGTTCTGTCCCTATCTTACACCACAGAGGCCATACGTTACCAGATCAGAAGTCATTTTCCGTGTTATGAGGTCAGTTGCCATGTTAGCGTTCTTTGTGAAAGGCAAAAATAAAACACTGACATTAGCAAAGGAGTCAGAGAGAGGAGGAGAGAAGAATCTCCTCTGCTCCTGGTTACACACCAGAGGAACAGTTCAGTGACCATCTACTTACATAAGCTTTGTTCTGAAAACTGAGACAACTTACTACAGGAAACCTTGGAGTGAGAAAGGCTCCACACACTCAGTTTTTTTCCAGTGTATTCGGTTCTTCTACCGTGTCACTACACTCTTTGGCCATTTTATTAAGAACAACTGCTATAATAAATATCTTCTTGCACTACTCTTTTAGCACTTAGAGCTCTGCTCTGGTTTCCCCACTGTCCTAAAGCTTGAATGATTCCTCAAATTGTAAGTCGCTTTGGATAAAAGCATCTGCCAAAATGAATGTAATGTTAGTGCACTTTGTGTTTTTCAGCCAGTTCTACTTTCATTGTACAAAATATCGCAGCACATCAGGGGAGAAGGACCCACAAAGTGCACTATAATGGCAGTTGTCTCTGATAAAATGGCCTAAGAGTGTAGCGACAAGGTAGAAGTACCAAACACCCTGCAAAGTCAGTGTGTGGAGCCATTCTCACTCCATGGTTTGAGCAGATATTCTGTGGGTGGTGGACCATCCTGAACATAGCAGATACGAACACGGTAATGGCTCAGAGTTGTGTGTGTGGCACTGATACGACAGGCACTGCGGTGTTGGTGGGGTTTTTACACACATCACTGTCCCTGCTAGGTTTAGAGTGGTCCACCACCCACATAAATCCAGCTTTGTGCTCAGAAACCATACCTCTAAAGTCCACTTGTATAACAGGTGTTTCTGATTTTATGGCCCGTGAGATACACCAGCAATTCATTGTAAATGAAATGTATTATTATCATTGTATTAATATATTACTACCTCAGAAAACTACCGCTGCCAATGCAGTTAACGTAAGGTTACTTAAACGCCTCCTGAAGTGTAACCAGGACGATTTAGAGCGATTTGAGTCTGCTTCCCTCTCTGTAGGCCCTGATTCATTGTGCGTGTGTGTGTGTGTGTGTCTGTGTGTCTGTGTGTCTGTGTGGTCTGCCAAATACCAACAGTCAGAGACTAATGCTCTTTTTTCCCCCTCCTTCACTGCTTTCTCTTTCTTTTACTCTCTTGCTGTCTTCTTTCCCTCCATTGTCTCTTTTCCACCACCTCTTCATTCTTTTCTGTTCCACAATTCCCTTAATCCCCCCCTTTCATCCGTTCCTTCCCGCTCTCGCTCTCTCCCTGCAGGTCGGCAGTTGACGATCTTTAACAGTCAGGCGTTTATAAAGATCGGAGGTGGTGAGAAGGGCCGGAATTTTCAGGGTCAGATTTCAGGCCTGTACTATAACGGGCTGCAGGTGCTGAAGCTGGCAGCCGAGGGAGACCCCAACGTGCAGGTGCAAGGGAACCTGCGGCTGGTAGGGGACGTCCCCTCGGTCCTGACCACAGACACCACCTCCACCACGCCGCTGGCAGACATGTCCACCACCATCATGGAGACCACCACCACCATGGCCACCACCACCACCCGCAAACAGCGCTCACCCACCATGAGAGACACTGTCACACAGGTGAGACTGGAAAAAGTGTATGTGTGTGTGTGTGTGTGTGAGAAAGAGAGAGTGTGTGAGTGTAAGTACGCAGGGTACAAGAGACAGTGTGACCTCTTTAGGAATGATTTAGCACATTGTGAAATCTCACCAAGACACAGTTTGATTATTTTGGCACGCACACACCTAGAAAAACAGTGTCACACAGGTGTGTGTGTGTGTGTGTGTGTGTGTGTGTGTGTGTGTGTGTGTGTAAGTAGGGTACTTGTTCTAAGATTTTGACCTCACAACAATTTGATTCTTTTGAAAATTATTTAGTGCATCGGAAGCGCTCACCCATTTAAAAAGATACAAAAAGATGTTAAAAAGATGTGCGTATTTGTGTGTGTGTGTGTGTGTGTGTGTGCATGTGTGCATGTGTGTATGAGTGAGAGTGAAAAAGCAATGCAAACTCTTACCTCACAATTTACCATTTACCCACATCTCAAACAGGTGGGACAAAAATGATTATGATGTGATTATTTTTCTTATCATAGGTAGATAAATGTAACAGGGATATTTAGATTCAGTGTGACTGGAGGGACTAATATGGCTTTATAGACAATAAAGAAGTAGACGGAGCTTTTATTTTAACATTTGGAAATAGGCCAAAATAAGAGACCTTTTTCAGGATATTGCTTTTGTAGTTTGTGGGAGTGTGTCTGTGTAAAATGTGCATGCCACTATTGTTTTACACACTATTGACCACATTTGATTCAAAATGTTTTGGAGAAAATGTAAAAATAAAACATAAATAATTTATTATGTCTTGGAAATGTTAAACACTCTTACATTATTTTACAACTGCAACAATTAAAACAGTGATGTTAAGAGCAGAGTGTGTGCATGTGTGACTGTTTCATCCATCAGAAACTG
>JBBPCX010067413.1:0-13278 GCA_037974365.1 Hydrocynus forskahlii | reverse complement strand
AGACAGAGAGAGAGAGAGACAGAGAGAAAGACAGAGAGAGAGAGACAGAGAGACAGAGAGAGAGACAGAGACATTTTTCCACAATATACAATACGTCCCAGTATTTTTCTTATTAGTTGGAAGGAACATAAAACCAAATCAAAACATTATTTTTTTTATTCAGTATTCTACAGTACAGTGCGACAATACTGCAGTTGGTCAATGTTCTTAAACTACTGCCAACATCCATAATGCACACAGCAAATTAATATTCTGACATAATTTATCACATTAATAATAAATACTGTCATACTGTCATACAGAGTTATAAAACAAAGTTTTTCCACCTACCTGTAACGTCTTATCAAACCAGCGGTTCCCACTGTTGGAATAAGTTCCTCCACCGTGCAGGATCTGAGCTGCCATCCGGCTCGCGTACCTGCGGATTATCCATTACACAGGTGTTTTTTTCAAAACATAAAATTCAATTAAATTAGCCCAACAGCTGGACCCAGCTTAGTCCATTAGGAAATAGAGAGAGGAAGGAATACAGCGTCACTCGTACTTTTCATCTGAGATCCTCATAACGGGCGAGTCAAGGCACAAAGTGAAGAGGCCCTTCTCGATCAGCCTCACCGACTCCTTATTTATCCTGTCTAAAGAGGGAAGAGAGTCACATTAACACCAAACATGAGATCAGACTGCACTGCTGAAGGGCCATGGTCCAGCACAGTTTAGTAAGCACAGTTTAGAAAGGATGTAACATCTACTACATGCAGCACGACCTTTAGAGGGCAGCACTGAGTACTGCTTGTTTATTTCAGCTCCAGCTGCGTCTTCAGTTGAAACTTCTCTTCTGTCTTTGCTAACACTTGCATTACACAGTGCAAAAAAACCCCAAAACAAAAGAACAAAAAAAACAAAAAACAAAACAAAACACTTTCATGCCATCATCCCAGGCATGCCCCGCCATCTCCTCCCAGCTGGTCGTGCCCAAACCACCTAACATACCAAGGAAATAAACTTTGTTTTATAAGATCATTAGTCTCACAAATGCTTTAAGTTTAATATGATCATGTTTATTTCAAGTAGTATTACCTTCATCATTAGGCTACTATATATTTACTGATTGATTAATTTGATTGTTATAATCTACCAATAAGGCACAATTTACTGAATAAGATTTCATGACATGAGCAATAATGTCTATGTAGGTCCTCATATCACCCAAAATATCTCAAAACTAGCAGAAAGCATTGCACTTTGAAGTTTGTGTTCTCATACAGCAATCAGATAGTGTATTAGTGTATGAGTGTATTTGTATTTATGGAGTGATTTTCATCCCACCACTCAAAAGATGTTAAGAGATGGCAGTGAGGTAGATTATAGTGTGTGTGTGTGTGTGTGTGTGTGTGTGTGTGTGTTCACCTTGCAGCAGGCGGTTGTAGGCCTGCCCCCAGGTGTGCCGATGTTCGCTGGTCAGGATGCCCATGGGCTCTTTATCCGTCTTCCATGACTGGGAGCGAATGCGACACAGCTGAGCGTGAATCTGACCCTGAGTGAGTGGCGTGCCATCACTGTTGTACACATCCAGCTGGAAAAACTACACACACACGCGCACACACACGAGCAAATCAGACCACTTCCTCCAAACAAGACCAAATCCACAGATATTTCAAATTTAAAAAAAAAAGAAATTAATGATTTAATAGTAATTTAGCGGTTGAGATGTAAACAGTCGTTTATGGTGGGTTTGCTTTGAAATATTAAATTGCAGAGAAATGTACAGAATGGAATGGAACCAGAGGTTACAATATCCACAAAACAATTTGTGTCATTTTATCCACTATTCAAGCCCACCACTGAATCTATACGTGTCTGAGGGTTTTTGTGTGATGCTGCTGATGGTAAAAACATTTCTTTGGGGGCTATTTTGCCTTCATATGCCCTGTATGTACTTTCTTTCCATAAAATGATTAAAAATAATGCTGTAGGCCAAAACCTTTCCAGAACGGTCATCCATGTTCACTTTGTATTCATAACCATGTAATCTAAGAGCTTCTGTCAGGGAGATTGTAAATTCTGCAGACATCTGGTTCCATTCAACACCACTGTCAACAATTCTGACTCAGTAGGTTCCTGTAGAACAGATCTGAAGCTCACTGTCCTCCATGTTATTCCAATCTGTGAGATCATCGGGAAGCAAAGCCAGAGTTCTAAACGTCACTGGGCTCGCCCTTCTCAGTTATAAACATCAGACTCATCTGTTGAGGCTACAGATTCAGCTGATCCCAACAACACGAGAAGCTTTGGCACTGCAAACACCATATTTAAAGCTTTAGCCCTGAAGAAACCACACACTTTATCAGGAGCCGCTTGCAACAGCCAAGATTATAATGAAACAAAACAGCAGTAAAGTAAACATAACAATAAACAAGATATCAACTAGACATTTAACAGCTTCAACGTGTGAGTAAACTCAGATATGGCCTATTGTTAACAGGTGTTTAAAATCAAACACAAAGTCATGCAGCCTCCACAGACAAACACCGGCAGTAGAACTAGCGACTAGAAGAGCTTAGTGACTTTAAGCACTTTAAACCTGTATCCCGACCTGGTATTGCAGCTCTAATGCCCTTGGCTGTGAAGGTCAGCAGAGGATGGTCAGATCAACACAATGCATTTCCAGGTACCAGCCATCCAGGATCTCCAGACAGGAGGAAAACACAGCAGACCCTCTCCGATCCCAACAATCCCAGCCACAGGTTCTTCACGCTCCTGCCATCAGGCAGGCAGTACAGGAGCATCCAGACCAGAACCATCAGGTTCTGCCCACAAGCCACCAGGCTACTGAACTGCTGGATACTTTGCACATCCTCTCCTTTAACTCTGTTCCTTCGACACTCACTTTAAACGCACCTTTCTGTTCATATACGGGAATGTATATATACACACACACGTCCACGCAACACTCTTGCACTAGTCGTCTACTTGCAAATGCTAAACACTGTCTACAATGCACCTTATTATTTCACTATTTACTACTTTTATTAAATGAAAAAGCATTATTACTTTTATTACTATCGTTCTTATTACTACTATTCTTTTTATGGTCAAAAAAGGCGCAGCTCGTACGTAATTTTAGAACAGCTCCAAGAGTAAAACATTTGTTTATACCCTGTGTGTTGCATGTGTAGACAGTTTTTTTGGATTGGTTGATCAGGAGCCAAGTGTTGATCATTTACAATAATTTTCCACCACAGATGTGCATTCATGGAATTTTGGCCAATTTAATGTCATGACACTCAGCCAGAAAGAAAACGCTGCAGCACGGGGGAGAAATCAGCCGCGAAACACGCAGCATTAGGAGAGACGGGCCTCGCGACTGGAATGAGTCAAAAGTGTGTTCGTGTGACAGTTTAACGGAACCAGATGTTTTGCGCTCAAGTGCTTCTCTGCTGTATGAATAGAGTCAGAAGAGGCATCAGTTCGATACCCCACAGTGCACAAAACTTTTTTGACAAATGTCTCCAAACATTGCTTTCATAGTAACCACACAATCACACTTTGTATTTTCTCCAGGAAATGCAATGTCTTTACCATGCAAACATTGAGGGTGCTCAGCATCAAAATGATGTTCCATTCTTACCTGTATTTGATGATAAACCTGAAAACACGGCACTGTGCTGGTATTGTTTAATGGTCTAGTTAAATGGGCATGGCTGAGCAACAACAGTGTGCTGAAGCACAAAGCACATAATCACTTTTCCTCTGGAAATAGCATCGGCACAAGAACTATGCATCAAACTCCCCTAATAGGTTTGGTTTCTGGAGAAGTGGGAGTTGGATGGGCACTATATTTGGGTATACCGTGTTTGAGGTGATTCAGGCGAATTGGATTAATCTCCTAAGCTTCTGAATATCGTGGCTTGCTCAGCTCACCTGATAGTTGCGGACAACAGTGATGTGGGTGGGGCCGCGACGGGGCCTGCCATAATGAACCGCATGGTCATGCTTTGGTCCAGGAACACGACAGGACGAGAAGAGTTGAGGATACAACTCCATACACAACGGCTTCCCTCGCATATATTCTACAGGCAAATGACCACTGAGAGAGAGAGAAGAGAGAGAGAGAGAGAGAGAGAGAGAGAGAGAGAGAGAGAGAGAGAGAGGGATAGAGAGCAAGAGAGTATATATAGTCAGAGAGAGAGAGAGAGAGAGAGAGAGAGAGATAAACAAAGGGGTAGAAAATAAGACTAAGAGTGTGCATGAATGAGAGAGTGAACTTCATACAGATCCAGTGACCGATAAACAATTTGGTAAATTTAGACACACCAGGGCATCACTCGTAGCATTTGGTTCTGGCAAACACACACACACACTCACACTCACAGACACACACACACACACACACACGTATTAGAAAGGTTAGTATCTAAAATTAGCGAAAGACCACATCAATCAGAGCCGAGGTCCCCTGAACTCATCCTGTTAAAGACAATGTGAAAGCAAAACAAACCTGTCCACTCTGGCCTTGAAGTCCAGGACAGCAGAAATGAGCTTCGCCGCAAACCTGGAGAGGCAGAGTTCACAATCACCTATTAAACTGTAATCTAGTAGTGCTGTTTAATTCTGTCCTTCATTTAGGCCATAAGGGGTATAAGATGGACTTTCTCCAGCTTCTAAAAAGGTTACTAGCCATGCATGCATGGTGTCTACCCAATGTCCAGCAGCC
The DNA here is from genome assembly GCA_037974365.1 of Hydrocynus forskahlii. Taxonomy (NCBI): domain Eukaryota; kingdom Metazoa; phylum Chordata; class Actinopteri; order Characiformes; family Alestidae; genus Hydrocynus; species Hydrocynus forskahlii. The sequence continues at coordinate 8,564 of JBBPCX010067413.1, read as the reverse complement.
TGCAAGCATAGGAGTCCTGTTCCTTTTGTTTATTTATCATTGTCTGCATGGGTGGGGCTTTGGGGTAGCATTTTTTAAAATAACTCCTTATAAATTGGTCTATCACATAATAATCTTTTAAAACTATAATACATCATGGGGTGGCTCAACACGCTTGGAGGAGAACACCAACTGCCAGTTCTGTATCACGATCAGAAAACTTTATTGAGGATTCCTGACATGGAAACCTTCCCCCGTCCTGACTCTACTTTAACCCCTTAATCAGTTTCCTCTGGGATCAAGTTTTCTGATTCTGATTCTCCTTATCCTGACTCTTCTTTAACTCCTTCTTCCCATCCTGATAATCCTTTAACTAAATAAAGGCAAGTAAATCAGGTCTATTGACACCTCAGACAAAACATATGGAACATACAAACATATAAACGTTTTGGAACATTGTGGTTTTACACAAAACCAGGGCAGTTGCTGACGCACAAGGTCCATTGAGACTGACAGACAAAATCCATATAATGACTGTCTGGTTCCATAATTAATTTTAACCCTCCAGCATTCATATGACATTCATATTGCCAGGAATGTGCACGAACAGATGTACAGGGGTGTGTGTGTGTGTGTGTGTGTGTGTGTGTGTGTGTGTGCGCACGTGCACGCATGTGTTTGCAGACGTGCAGACTGAGGCAGTGACTCACACTAACTGGCCCCTCCAGTCGGTGAAATCTCGTCTGGGCAGAGAGATGGCCGGGTTGGAGTGAACAGCTAAAGGCTGACGGCTCTCCAAATACGCCCACTGCACCCACCAGTCTGTTATCTATATGAGAGGGAGGGAGGGAGAGGGAGAGAGAGGGAGAGAGAGAGAGAGAAAGAAAGAGAGAGAAAGAAAGTGAAGAAAAAAATAAGCCAGAGACAGTGAGAATTAGGAAAATAGAGAAATGAGAAAGAAAGAGCAAGGGAGAAGAGAAGGATGTGGAGAGAGAGCAAATGAAGAATAAGAGAGAACGAAAGAGACAAGAACAGCAACAATGGGGAACGGCAAGCAAGCGAAAGAGAGAAATAGAGAGAGAAATAGAAAGAGAGAGAGACATAACTGGTAAATATAAACTGGTTACTAATAAATGGGAAGGAGGGGAGCAGCAACAGATGGTCTTCAGTCTGTAATTATGACGCAGTGAACAGACACAGCTCACATACAGTCCTCTTATATACAGTATTATACGGCGAGGGTGTATAAATTTAAGTTAAGCTGCTCTCCAAACTGGAATAACTGCTCTCCTGCCGACCCAGCAGCGGAATGAAAGACTTTTGTAACAAGGGCTTAGTGTAACGTACACACGAGGTAGATGGACCTCGTGAAAGGGAATCCAAGTTTATATACAGCCACCAAGGCTTTGTAATAGAGTGGACAGTAAGTGTATATACATCAGCAGCAGACGGAGCCCCTCCGTGGAACGATAAACAATTTTATAAACAGCCATTTAGCCTACTTTATGTACACTATATGAGGCCTTTAGAGGAAGAGTGGACCAAGTCCATTTTCTATCGTTTTGAGAAATCGGACAGTTCTTTGCGTATTTGCACTTTTGACGAATCACCTCAACTTTTTTGCAATCTTGACCTATTGCAGCACTTTCTGCATTTTGCGTCACGCAAACGTAATCGGTTTCACTTCCGTGTTACTGGACATCAACATGCAGACATGTGCGACAGGAATGCGTCTCATTTACCCGCCAAGGATCGTGCACAACAGTTTCCAAGTGCTCTGCACGAAAGTGGGGGTAAACTATTTTTTACCGCAAAGCACTCAGGGAGAGATGCAGACATGCGCGACCAGACGAGGCAAATCTCCCTGACGGAGTCTGTGACTTTAAATTAATATTTTTTATGCTCGGTTTAAGTACTTTTGTATTTGCACCAATATTTATTTCGTGTGTTTATTTATTTATTTCTACTGAAAGTCATTTGTGAGAAAACTTGGGTTTGTATTTTATTAGCTCCCTTTGTTTATTTTGAGCATCTAAGCACTTTAATTTAGTATTCTTCATCATTTCATATTTAGTTATCCAAAGATAACAAGGTAAGTTGAATTTATGACTGCCTTTCAGTACAAGTTTAATGGCAATATGGAGTTTTGTATACACAAGTGGCAATAAGTTGTTTTATTTTATAATTACTGTGTGCTTCTCACAAGAACTGTTTTTGTTCTTATATTAAGTCAAGGTTCTTTTTCATTTATGTTTGTTATTCTGGACAAATATAGCCATTTCAGAAGCACCTTGCTGTAAATAATTCTACCAGTGCATTTATGTTAAATAAACAATATTAAATTGCATAATTTGAATGTTTAATTTATGTATTAATTTAAAACAAATATAAGATTATTTGCAGTTTTCTCTTATTTCAGCAGTTTTACACCTGGCATGATGTAGCGTAATGTAATGAAATGTAATGTAATCATGATACCAACCAACATTGACAGCTAATTCAAGAATTTACCCAGTTGTGGTTGTGCTTGGCTCGCTTCTCCAAGCCCTGCTGCAGCTTTTCACCCAAACCTCCAACACTTCCAAAGCGCTGGACCATCTTGCGGGTGTGTTCCAGCTCATCGAGGGGTAAGAGGGGCTGCAGGGCGTTCAGGTACTTCTGCAGGGTCTGGGACAGAGGAGGTACTGGCTGAGGAGGCACAGATGCGGAGGAGGAGGAGGACTGGGCCTTTCTTACCAAGGTCTGGAAGAAAAATAAACTTAACTCAACATCATGCACTCTCAGAACATACACCATCCACTGTACATTCAGGTCATTTATAGGTGTCCAGTTAGGGCTGCATAATATATTGTGTGCTATTCATTAAAACAATACTGAGCTCATGTAAATGAGCTTTCTGACAGGGTGACCAATCGCAACTCCAGGGGAGTTACTGGATGTTCTGATGAATCAAGGTTGTCATGTAATCCAACAAAAGTAAAAAAAAAAAATTAACCTCTAAAAGGTGTTGTTCAATCAGCGCATGAATAGGTGGGGCTAAACTGCTGTAGCCAGAACGACATATTTAAATGTGTTGGTTTTGTGACATCACAAAAGCTTGTGGTATATATTTCTGTGCTGCTCGTATTTTCTGTACACACACACACACACACATTTATATTTATAAATAGTATAAACACATGCGTAAGTAATACTTATTTACATTTGTTAACATTTATCTTTATACTTATAAATCCATATTACATATTCATAAAGTAGAATGTATATTTTTGTATATTATATTACTCAGGATATTGCTCTTTACATGTTGCTGTTTTATACTGTTGTGCTTGAGAGACATCATCGACTGGAATCAAATTCCTTGTATGTGTTCGCTCACATCCTCGGCCAATAAACGCGATTTTGATTCTGATTATTTGAAAACCATATATTTTCTATATATGGACTGTACGGAAGTTAATGTACTATTTGAAACAACAATTAGAAAAGTGATATGGGCCCTTTTACAGGCCCTGCTAAATGCCTTAAATGGAATAATATTGTGGAAGGACTCACAATCACAGTACGTGACAGTAAAATGTCAGTGTTACACTGTTTTGCACTACTGTTTACAGTCTATACTTTTATTTTTTCCATTCTCTTATTATCTTTTAGCATTTCTCTTGCACTCAGAATTCTAATGACACAAAAATATTCTTGGAATAAATAAAATTCTTTTATCGCTGCTTACTATTGTATACTGATACTTTGCCCTTATCGTGCAGCCCTAGGGAGTAGCTTGTATTGACTGTATGGATGGGCAGAGAGAATGTACAATTCTCACAGACATCATTCACAGACTTTAAGCCCAGAAAAGTGATGATATGGGCCCTTTAATATATTGTGAAAGGGATTGAGATCTCAATCTGTTGCAGCAAAACCATTATACTGATACTCTGCCCATATGGTGCAGCTCTAGGTCCAGACCCAAAGCAAGCCACTAAAAGATCAGCAATACTCAACAGGTCCTGCTGCAGTGGGCCAGCCAGAATATGGAGATATATCTAAATGAGTTGGTTTTGTGACATCACACAAACTGTGGTTAGAAAACCCCTTTTGTAGTTTATATTCCATATATGGACTGCACAGATGTAGAAAAGTTAAAGTACTAAGTACTATTTGATACTTGGCCCATATCGTCCAGACCAGCAGGCCACTAGAAGGTCAGTAATGGTCCACAGGTGCTTCTGCAGTGGGCCAGTAGTATTTAAAGTGCCAGAGCTCCAGCTGGGAGGCTCTGAGAGTCACTTGTGCATTAGTTTTAGCACCCATGCAGGTCGGGGCCAGGTCTGGACACGTGCTGCAAAAACAACAGGGTCTACAAGGAGGTCACGTGACGCCTTCTTACCGTGGAGCGCAGGGCGAGGTGCGCCCTGGAGAGCTTCTCCAAAATCATCTTCTCAGCAGGCCAGGGGCAGCTCAGGGCGGCCAGGTGGGGGTCTGAGGCATAAAGGTGTGAGGAAGAACAGCAGCAACAGCGTCATGCAGCCCCGGTCCAAAAAAAGTTCCTCTAACTCCACGAGTCTCTGCAGAAACTCTCTTCTGCTCGTCCTCACGGTGTCCCAGTCCGATCTAATCCTGGCTTTGGCTCGCTTTTGTCTGGGTTTGGCCTGAGTTCGTGATCTCCTACACGACTGGGAGGAGGAGGAGCAGGAGGAAGGCTGACCACGTGGGCCCTCGGGCAGGGCCATGTCAGAGAGCAGCAACACGAACCGTAATGTGCCGTACAGAAGCGCAACATTGTGCTGTGGGCACCCTCTTACTTCACTGAGAAAATAGTAGGAGCTACCGTAATATGCCATGTATGAGCGCATAAAAATCCCTAAAACGAATGCAGTGATTCTCAAAGTGTGGCTTAGTGAAGAAGGTGTGGTATTTGGCATTTTTCTGAAAAAATGAATTGCTTAACTTGTCTGACCTAGGCTACTATTGTTCTTCACTAACAGTGCTGGAGGGCAAGAATGCTCTGAGGCTATGCAACTTGGTAGAGAAACCTGATTTTCACAATAATCTCTAGGTCTCCTTTCCTTTTTTTGTCCGTTGTCTGTCATCTTTTTGCCTGTCCAAAGTTTGATTGAAACTGCATGGAGTTGTACCACTGCAAGTTTTTCTTCAGAAATATAAAATTAAATAAATTCTCAAAGTGTGGGGCACAAGAGACCTGGGGGAAAGTCATACAGAACTGATGTTTAACACTGGAGTCATTTTCATATCAGTTACATTACCCACCTTCTCAGTCTGTGCTATGAAAGCCTTTGAGTGTTGTCAGAATGGACAAACACTAAACAGGTATGAAAAGAAAAACCCATGGTGGCCCAGTGGGTAGCACTGTGCCTCACATCTCCAGGGTTGGGGGTTTGACTCCAGGTCCTGGTCTTGTATGTGTGGAGTTTGCATGTTCTCCTCATAGTGGGTTTCCTCCGGGGTCTCCGGGTTTCTCCCACAGTCCAGAGACATAAGCATCAGGTGAATTGGTGTGTGTGTGTGTGTGTGTGTGTATGCTGCAGCGTGCTGGTGCCCCATCCAGGGTGACAAAAAATGACACCTCTAAATTTGTGAAGCTGTTTTTACAAACGGCGCCCCATATCCCTGCCTCGTGCTCGTAGACCCTGGGATAGACTCCGGGTACCCGTGACCCTAGCAAGAAATAAGCAGTTACAGAACATGAGTGAATGAAAAGAAAAACAGGTGGTGGTTCTAAGGGAAGTGAGGCAAGTGCCGATAAACGGCAAAAAATTTAAGCCAAAAAGGGAAGTATGACGAAGCATATCTTGCTCTAGGTTTACGGTTAATGTGGTAGGAGAGACATTATGAGACCCAACAAATAAAGAAGACACTTGAAGACATTAACCCATTCATCAAGGGAAGCAGTGGGCAGCCAGGAACACAGCGCCCGGGGAACAGTGTGTGGGGATGGTACCTTACCTCAGTGGTGCCACTGGCAGTCCTGGGATTCGAACCCACAACCTTCTGATCACAAGGGCAACTCCATAACCACCAGGCCACCCGTTTTTTCATGTTAGATATTTGTATTAATTGATATTTTATCTATCTAGCTATCTATCTAGCTATCTATATGTATACATAAATTTATATTTAAAGTGGACAACAAGAGAAGAACTAACCAATAGAATTAAAACTATACAATATAACAGTATAATATAAAAACCTGTACATTATACAAAATATTATAAAAATACATGTTTGTATAGGTGTATGAATACACACAATCACACAAACACAGCTGGTGGCTGATGGTTCTGCTCCTCCAATCAGAATGCCATGGATTCAAATCCCAGGACTGCCAGTGGCACTACTGAGGTACACATAAGCAAGGTACCGTCCCCACACACTGCTCCCCAGGCACTCTGTTACTGGCTGCCCGCTGCTTCGCTTGGTATATTGGTTAAATGCAGAGAAATTAAATTTAATATTGCATGTGTTGCACACAAAATATGTGATGCACGTATGCATCAAATGTTGCAAATATTTGTTGATTTTTGTATAAATACGGATTTTTTTCCCCACTGTTTATTTGTGGAGTTTGACATATCTGATAGGAAAAAATACAACAAAGTTTTTAATAAGTTTCACACAGGCAGCCCTTTACTTTTTCTCAATATGTTAAATTCAGCAAATAACAATAACTGCATATCAGAATCAGGTGCTTGAAACTGGATCACAAACACCACTCCATTTTCTCCCAGCGGTTTTGGATGGAGCTCCATCACTCCAGAGAACACACTTGGACTGCTCTACAGCCTGTGTGTGTGTGTGTGTGTGTGTGTGTGTGTGTTATAGCCCTCTAACCCAGTGTTTTCCAATCCTGGTTCTGAAGGTCCAATGCCCGGCACATTTAAATTTTCGACATTTTAACACAATTACAAAACCGGTGTAAACATACAATTTACACAAAAATGCAGTAAACTCAACCAACCTGAACACTAGATAAAGGAGTTCCAACCACTCAGCATTCAGCACCACCAGTCTACTGATCACCGCCTGATCACCTGGAATCATCTGCTCCTGGTTCTTCACTGGTTCAACTTGGTTATGCTTGAATGATTCATAGCAAACAACAATAACAGGTAACTGGTGAGGTACAGGGGCTGGACTGTAAGTGAGGGCTTTTGTTTATGAGCTAAAACATTAAAATGTGCAGGGCAGTGGGCCTCCAGGAGCAGGACTGGGAAGCACTGCTCTAACCACTGCCTGGCACTGGGCATGGTGACCTTGGGGTGTGGGTGGGGGGGTTGGGGGGTGTTGGCTGGGGCTTTATAGACCTCCAGCCAGTGCTTGGCGAGGATCATGGTCTTCTTGGGATCATATATAGCCATTGCAGTTTTATTTTTCAGTGCTGTTCTATGGAGATTATACAAGTAAGTTCCCTTTTGTCCTGAAATTTACGCTTTAGGATCTGTGCTCACTTACAATAGATGCCTTAAGTGAATTTTGCCTATAAGTTTTCCCTTTGCCCTACTTTAGTTGTGTAAACTCTCTGCTAAAATACTGCTAAAAAGTCAATCAGCAATACATTTATTAGGTCAGGCACTGATGTTGGGTGTGAAGGCCTGACTTGCAATCTCCGTTCCAGTTCATCCCAAAGGTGCTGGATGGGGTTGAGGTCAGGACTCTGTGTGGCCAGTAAAGTTCTTCCACACTGAACTCTTCCAGACACGTCTTTATGGAGCTCGCTGGGACACAGCCATGCTAGAATAGGACAGGTTCTTCCCCAAACTGGGTCCACAAAGTTGGAAGCATGGTGTTGTCCAAAATGTCTTGGTCTGCTGAAGAGTTAGCGCACTTAGACTGCGTTATGCCAGAGTTTTCTACAGTGTCTTACAGACCCCTGATCAGGACTAAACCCAACTAGAGAGTGTGAAACAAAGCAGCAAAGCTTTGAAGCGAAGGGTCTGAAAGTCCCGTCCTGGAGGGCTGAACAGTTTGGTGGTCTGCCTGTTCAGACACACGTACTAATCCTAATAATTAACAGGTGGTCTCAGTCAGGTGTGTTTTAGCATGAACATCAATACAGAGTGCAAGATAACGGCCCACCAGGGCCAGAGGTCGAGACCCCTGCTTGAAGCCGAAACAATGTTAAACACCTGATGGATAAAAAATGTAAACAGCAGCTGTTGGTCTACAGTGGATAGAGTGGCCAACAGCTACTGGGGGACGTTATTTTTGGAATTAATTAATGGAAATTAATAATGTAAACATGTTATTTGGATGATTACCAATGTTGCTTTACCTGGGTGTATTAAAGAAGAGGTTGGGGTGTCCCAAACCACACACATCTATACTTTACATACTACTCTGATACTGTACTGAACCGATTTCCTGTATATATATCCTTGTATATTATTTTTTACACACTATTTATTGTGGTAATATGCAAATTGGGACACAGCCTTCACCTGTTTTTTTGACTCAGCTTTCATATAGAAATTCATATATATATGGATACATGGGATAGAAAAGGAGTACATATATATATATATATATATATATATATGTGTGTGTGTGTGTGTGTGTGTGTATATATA
>JBBPCX010067412.1:0-13278 GCA_037974365.1 Hydrocynus forskahlii | reverse complement strand
TGGAACTCCTTTATCTAGGCTCCTTGTGTCTTTAGACACTTTGCAGCCTGTCAGTAAAACATTTGTTCCCATTTCTTGCATTCAATCTTCTCAATATGCCAAAGATAAGACAGTCTGACAGAAATAAAATAGTATTTTGCACCAACTAGGTGATTCAAAGCAAAATATAAAAAATGAGAGGTGGCTCAAGACAGTCCTGTAGTTAACAGGACTTTTGCAGACATTAATAAATCATCATATTTAAATTATTTACATGAGAAAGTAAAAGATGATAATTTCTTTAGTATTCAGACTTTTAAGAAGAGTAAATAATGTGTTTTACATCTCAAATCCATGAATCATGCTGAATTTTCCAAATATTGGTTTCCTTTACTACCAGACACTGTCTAGATCGGCAAATACAGAACATGCTTATGACAGGCTTCAAATGAACCCTGTGTAACTTTACACACACACACACACACACACACACACACACACACACACCCAAACGAGTGCTTTAAATCATTCCATCAGCACACTAATCCAGTTACTGGAGCTCAGTCAGTGTTGATAATGTTGCCCAAATTGCCAGATTGCCTTTTAATGAGACAGGCTGTTTGATCACGTCGCTAGTGTTTATAAAATGACGCACTCTTTGTCAATGCGCTCTTGTTATATTATCTCATATGTAATGCGAAAAGCTGCAAATCAGTCCCAAAACTGTGACCAATATGACTTGAGACAGATGCAATCGCCGTTTTGCAAGTGCTTCCATATGAGCAGTGTCTCTCTAATCAATGCACATGCTGGAACACATCGCGCCGTACGTGGCTCCGACAGCGTCCAAGTTTACTCGAGTTTATCACAGGATCCCGTGTGACGCAAGTTCCGCCAAGACGAGATCTGTGATTTACTGTTTTTCCCTCAGCGATAACAAACACTTACGATCAGGCCGTGAAGGCAATTAGTCACAAGTGGCAATAGCACTTAAAAGTGTAATGCTGACGAGCATTTAACTGCCTTTAATTGCTCAACTAGAGTGAGAACAGACACAGTATCGTTTAACGTGTTGGGTGTGTGGAAACGTGCAACAGACCAGAGCAACGGCATGAAGAAAGACACACAAGAGTATTTATATGTATATATATAAAAGATATATTTTACTGTATTACACAGAACCAGTCGTGTTGGCCTGGCGCCATTTGAAAAGGCCCAGCCATTTAGAAACAAAAGCAAAATCAATATTTCACATGAGTAATTGTTTCATGTGAATAATGTGGCCTTTTGCTTGCTTTGGCACCTTAAAGAGGTTTACTGTGGATGAGCTTGGAGAGCTGAGATGTGAGAGGCGAGATTTGGTGTTTCTAAAAGTGCTTTTCCACAGGCACAAAGAACCGTGCTGTACCGCAAACAAACATTTTTCCATTACAAAGAAAGTGACCGGGACCTGAACGGTAAACATGTTGCTTGATAGCGGGGCCAAAAGTGAGGCGCAAGCAAGCTGACTGCATCTTTGCTTTCTGATTGGTCTAAATGTCCTTACATCATATAAAGCGGCCACTGTTTATTACTGTCCACACACACAAAAAGCAACAATGGAAATTAAACACTCAAACAAGACTATAAATAATAAAAGACCACAATATCAAAAATAGCTCTAACAGAAAAACTTTCCGCTGGTTCGACTCCATGGACGTGGTTTTGGGACGACCGGCCATAAACTGTATGGAGAGGATTGAGTCAGAAACTCTGTTACCAGACTGCGATACACTGGAACATCAAAACATACTGCAAGTTCAGTATCATCACAGTACAGTTTAGGTACAGAACGGATCTTGTATACCTGTGGAAAAGTGCCTTAAGGTGCCTTCGGCAAAGTTGCTATGCAAAAGTGTTGACAGAACTAATGTAAGTCATGCAGACATGAGCTGTGAGTATCGGCTGATATCAATACAGATCCATTTTTTTAAGCAAAAAAAAAAAAAAGTTCTTTAAAAAGCTTTAAAATGAGCTGTTTTTATTTGAAGCACTAGTTATGATGAGCATCTAAATGTAGACTCATACTCCAACTGCTCTTTATCCCACAGGAGGAAACTCACATCACATCACGCAGAGTGAGTGTGACATTTCAGGATACATTTGTTACATAAAGAATGGATTCTTTCTGTTTTCCCCCCAAAATCCCATTTTCAACAAGTATCTCATCGACATTATATCTATAATTACCACAGGTCATCTTCATCACATCATCACCACATCGTCATCATCTTCCTCTCAAAGTTCATCTCATCATCATTCTCATCATCATCATCATCATCATCATCACCATAATCTCATCATGTTGTATTTAAAGCCAACATGGATCACTGAATATGAGACATCAGAAACTGTAAGTACCATTTAAAGTGCATTTTCACAAAACCTATTGTTTGTTCTGCATTAAAACTCTGAAAGTACTTCTATAGAGGCATCAACGTTCATATTTTCATGGAATGAGGAGAAAATAAAGTAATATGTTTCTCTTACAACAGACCTGGGATGAAAAGTAATTTTGTAAAATCAGTGAAACAGGACAAAATTACTCTAGTTTGCCAAAAATGTACCTGAAATATGGATGACTTGCAGTTTTAGTGTTATGTAATAGTAAGCTAACACAACAATAACTTGTTTCTCACATGAACTTATTATTTCAAGACTGATGGACCTAAAATTCAAATTTGAGCAGGTTTTTACTTTAAGTAAAATTTTTGCATATTTTTTACAGAGTATGAATATATATTGATTTTTAACTGTTTAAAGCCACAGGAATTTAACAGTAATATTCAGTTCAACACAGTTTCCAAAGCCCTGGATTTTATAGACAAGAAAAAACAAACAAACAAAAAACAAAAATGTAAGACTAATTTGTAAAAGTAGGCTCCACATATGCAAATTATCTAAAAAAATCATGGTAGGCAGCAAACAAAATTATCTTTCAAATGTGTTTGAGTGTTTGAGTCTGGAATGAGGAGCGAGGCTGCAGAGCTTCAGCTGTGAGAAAGTGATGAACATTTGTTAAACAGTCTGTTTTTAGCTCTGACTGCCTGTTTGAGTCACGCTGGCTTGAAGTAAAATACTCGTTTTTAGCCTTTGCTACTTTAAGGGGCCACTTTTTTCCTGCATCTTCTTTGCGCAAGTGTTTAATAAAAAGCATGTGTTTCAGTTCTTTTCAGTACGCATGTGTTTTTTCCCACAATAATCAACTCTGTGTGAAGAGACCTTGGATGATCGAACATGATCCTCAAACCAACAATAAAGCTGTTTCTGATGGGCTTTTCCTGTGCAGCCATATGCTGGTGTAGCTGTGACTCACATGTTGTCTCATTTCTTTGTGAGTAAATGGACCAGGACTGGAGCTGCGGTTACTGGACTGGGTTAGATTGGAACACAGAATGCTCAACACTTGACAAAATAAAACTTCTTATCAATTTTACAAACATTGCTGATACTGATAAGTGATTCCAGCCCTATCTGCCACATGTAATCACTTAATTAGACCATCCTTGACTATGTAATAACAGAAAGAGATGTGCAACATAAACCCATCCAGTTAATACGAACACTGCTTAAACGAAGGAACATGTACTTTTCATTAAAATCAGCAAATGTGATTAAACATCATACATACAGAGGTCCACCTGACCTTTCCCACAATGTCCAGGCATTAAACAGTCCTAATATTTTCTAGGTGGTCTATAGTGAATACAGTATGCTTCCTTCACCCCCATAGTTCTCAGTCACGTTCACATAGCATCACACGCTTCTTCTCCACGGTCCAGAGAGTTCAGACTTCTTCCATGGAGTTATTCCTTTGACGCTGTCATAACAATGACAGTTCCTGACCTCACAGGCATCATAAGACAGCAATGGAAAGTTGCCAAGGCAATCAGTTGATAGTTTTTGCATTTTTGGGTGAGATCATCAGTCAGTAAAGTGAAGAGAGAGAGAGAGAGAGAGAGAGAGAGAGAGAGAGAGAGATAGAGAGCGAGCGAGCGAGCGAGAGAGAGCGAGAGAGCGAGAGAGAGAGCGAGAGAGAGAGAAAACAGAGCAGTATGCTTGTAATGTAGGTCTGATGACTATGCTTTTCTGCTTTCCAGTAAATAACAGACTGCTTGCTTGCTCACATTCCAAATGTTTGTCCCAGCCAGACCGGAGCAGGGTTGTCCTTCACAGTGCTGGGGAAGAGTTTGGCTTCTCCAGCTGTAAGGCTGACTTCTCTTTGACTTTTCTGCATCAGTAATCAGCCGGCCGGATCATCATGGCGGTGGACTTGAGGGAGTAGCTGGGCCCTCTGAAGTGGTGCCACTTGATGCCATTGAGCTTCCGGATGTTTTGGCCCAAAACAAAGTACATGCCGTTCAGGTTGGAGAGGCCACATGCGTCGAACCACCAACCTGTGAAGTGAAGAAATGGGCAAGGAACTTAAGGGAACAACCATGATCATACAATATTACTCTAGTCTCTTCAAGACATGCACTTTTTAGGCAGGAAACAGTAATTAAATGGGAAGGAACAAGCCAGATCCTGATCCGGCCCATCCCAGACTGATTTGTGAAATAAGTGACAGAAACGATAATAAAAACTACACCAACTGCTACCGGGATCGTTTATCCTTCAGCAGAGCTCAGTAATGCTGAATGAAGTCACTGGCTTCAATTTATCATCTGTTCGTGCACTAGAAGCTCTGTATTTATGTGTTCAGTGCTTAAGAGTGTTAACACACTAGAGTCAGGAGGTCCAACATTGCAGTAGAACCTCACATAAGCCCTGGAAAAGGGTACAAGGGGCATGGCTGGGCACTCCTTCAGTTTTTTGCAGTTGGGTTTCAAGTTTGCCTGAGAACTTTGCAGAAGTGCATTTCAGTGATGACTAAGAACTGAAGGAGGCGTCACTGGTGCACGCAACAGGATGTCACATGCTCACACGCTGTTTAACTGGCCAATGAGTGCATCCAGGTGAACTTCCATTGAAGTTATGCCAGGAATTTACACGTTTCTTAGTGCAGCTGCAGTACTCAAGTCTGGACTCAAGCTCGTGTCTAGACTTCAGATAGTAGTTTGACTCTGACTTGTCTCGCTCTCAGTCTGGCCAAATATTCCAGGCGGTCTTGACAGAGTCCAGCTGTGCTTAAAAACATTTGCTGCCATTGCAGATAAAAAGCAAAAAATGTCAATGGACAAAATTAAGGCACCTGCGCTGGTCAAAATCCATCTAGAACAGGTATTACCTTTAACAGTCACATCCACTTGTTGAACAGTCACATGCCTGACGCAAGCTCTGTGCACACACATTATAAACAGGGCAATAATTCTCTAAATTATTCTGTCTGTCATTTGTACTTGATCCTGACTTGGACTTGAACCTCACTGGACTTGTTCCTGACTTGGACTCAAACCTCTTTTGACTTGTTCCTGCCTTGGATCTCTTTGATCTCAGTCTTGATCTGGACTTGAACCTATTTGGACTTGACTAAGGTGACTGGACTACAGGTCTAGTTCTTAATGTGAAAAGTCTATTTCTCAGGTAACTGAGGGCCCACACTGCGGTTCTGTCCAGCGGAGCGGTTTGGAAGCTGACAATACAGCATGTATCTGAGGTACAAAATTTGGAGGCAAGTAAAACTGACACCTCTGAACAGGACCATCCACCTCTCTCCACTGTTTCTTTTTCTTCTTGGTTTCTGGGCAGAACTTGCTCTCTCAAAAGACTTTGTGTTTTGAATGATATGTGTCCCTGCTGTGCACCATGTATCTCATAACATTTTTAAGCAAACTGTGACTCTTCTGAAAGAACCAGACCAGCCCTCCTCAAAGAGCCCCCTGTCGATCTGACCATGATTGCATTAATATCACTTTGCTCAGTGACTGTTTAGATTGGACAGGGTAGAGTGAAGGGTTCCATCTTTAAGTCGTTTGATTATGAATGGCTATGCAAACAAAGACTGGCATTCTTGGATCTCTGGCTGGTTTTAAGACATGCAGCTCAAGTTTGAGAATGACAATTAATAAGCTGTTTATCTTGGAGGCTTTTAGAGCCTCAGTTGAGCGCTAGAAGTGATTAAACAGTCTGAACGGAAGATGACACAGTGTATGAGTGTAGAGGAGCCTGACGCACTGGAACATGTTTTTATATAATTGCGCCCTTTTGAATGGTTGGAAAAAGTGGAAAGGTTTCTTTTACATTTTTGATTGCGGCAAGTGAAATAATTGTAATCCATTTGATTTAGGAATGTGAGGGTGGAGCTGGGGATCAGTTCTTACAAAGATGAGAGCAATGGCAAAAAAAAAAAAAAAAAGAGTTTGAAGGATGCTAGACATCTGAAACTAGTGTTGGAATTTTTCCGAAAGTCAATTTGGGCTCTGACAAGATGCGGCACCAAAATGAAAACGAATTTTTAGAAGAACAATAGTGTGATTGTTTCTGCAGTGGCACTAATGATGGGTAAATACTAGATTTCCATCTAAAGCATTGTTTCTTGATAAAGGTTTCAAAAGGTGTATGTTTGTGTATGTAGATGATGGAAATTATTTTTTTTTCTGTTTTTATACAAATATTCAGCAGATAATTCCTTTGCTGCATTGGACATATTTTTAGAATGTAAAGCAAGAATTCAAAATCATGTTGGAAGAATTCCCTCTTACAACAAACAGAAACAGATTTATAACTGGACTGTGGAGAGGAGAGCAAATGCTGCCACATTTCAATGCTAACACAGAGAAATTATCAAAAAAAGTTACAAAAGCCATGTGCCCCAGTCTAAAATGGAAAGAACTCCAGGAGTGCTATTGGTCCAAAGACATAAAATAAAATAAATAGCAAATATCTTTACCTGACTCCTGGACATTATGGCCAGTAAGATAAAGTGTCACTCATTGTGTATAGGAACCATGGTCTAAGAAATTGATTTTTAATTCAATAGCTAGAATTGGAAAACAGCAACTATATTCTAGGGTCTTTACTGAAAGAGCTGCTGTAAAACTGTAACATGCAAGATACTTTTTTGTATGTTATAGAACTAATATACATTAGAAAATTCCATAGGGGTGCCAGCAGAAATAAGCTTCATAGGAATTGTTTTTGCATTTTATGGCCCGAGTCGTGGTTTGCCACTGATTTGTTGTACAGCAATTGAATATATGTGGGGTTACAACTAAGAGATATCTACTACTAACGAATTATTTGTCGTCTTTTTGGCTTTTTTGTTCATTTGTGAAAGTAAAAACTGCTATAAAACTGACAACACTGTGACAGTTACCAGCAATGGTAACAAGACCACTTATGACATGTCCAGTGACATCGTAATGGCATGTTTATGTCAACATAAAAGTGTTCCAAATTCCCTTATCGGGAGGTTACGAGGTAGTCAGAGAGGCCAAATGTATAACACAAATTTTGCCAAAACATCGTTTTTTTAAGCAGGAAAAGTTTACCCACTCTTCTCTTACTGACCCAAATCCACATGCATTAGAGTGATTCCAAACGATTAGTCACAGTAATGTGTGAGGTGTTACTAATCAGCTGTAATAATTAGGGTCCAGTGTGCGCTTCACTACCGACAGAAAGAGTTCTCACCTCCAGTTAGCATTAGCGCACACTTGCAGAGGCAGTTGTCATTGTCAGAGTCTCGGGTGCTGAAACTTGTGCCGTGCGACCCCAGGCTGCTCTGCTGTCCAGCCGTCCCACTGTAGCCCCTCACCAGGAGTCTGGACAAGAGAAAATCAGCAATGAGATTACAGCAGGACAGGCTGAGCATTTTGCCATGGATAGATGCTTCTAAAAATCAGGTGTTTGTCCTAAATTATCTTATTACATTACATTAATTTGGCAGACACTTTTATCCAAAGCAACTTACAGTTTGAGGAAATACTCCTTATTTGAGGAAACATGCAAATAATCTAAAGAAACACTCAAGTTATGATTATGCACAACAGTCTGCCATGTGCAATATCATGCAATTTTCTTATCAGGTACGAAAACAATGTGCAATATCTTGTGATTATGTGCAAGGGTCTTACCATGTGCAATATCATGGGCAGTTTTCTTATTCAGTGCTAAATCATTTAATTATGTGCAAAATCGTATTATTATTGTAAGCAATAGTCTTACCATGTGAAATATCACTACTTCTGTCAGTATTACTGATCTAATACTGATCTGTCTGTCTTATGTGCAGTGACAGACTCCTAACCACTGTTTGTGTTACTAGTATTTCACTTAACTGTAAGTTACGTATCTATTATTATTATTATTATTAATACCTTTAGCTTTTATGTATACACCATAGTGTAGTTCATGTTTTTCTGCAGAGATTTTATTCAGACTTTATATTGTTCATAACATAAGTGATTTCCTCTGGGATCAATAAAGTTTTCTGATTTAAATATGCATTATTCATAGAGTTGATTTACTGACAAAATGCACAACAGTATGGATGAAATTGAGGCTTTAGGGTGGCTACTGCGTTTAGCTAAGCTAATGTCCGTCAGGCCATGTTTATAGATAACAGTGTGTCATACAGAGTCAGAAACCACTTTAGCAAGTCTATTGGAGATTACTGAGCAACTACACTGGGTTAGAGGTGAGTGCGTGATGATGCATCATAATAGGACGGTAGGATGCACGGGTCTATCGTTAGCTACAGTACATTAGCCTCGTAGCTGCAGTGCTAAAACTACAGATACCTGTACTGCTGTTTCTCACTGGCCAGCTGGAATTTTTCGTATGAGGAGTATGCAGCGTTCCCCTCCCAGTCCCTGAGCTCCACTCTGAGGGTGCACTGGGAGCGACTGGTGATCAAGTGCACTGCCTCATTCCCTAGCCAGTGCTCTCCGCCAGGGTCACCAAAGCCCTGAGGAAAAAAACAAGTCAGAGACTAAATATTGTGCAATAGGTTTACACATTTCATTGATCTTTAAACAAAAGAGCAAATATATTATATATCCTTTAAAGGCCTAATGAGTGGATTTGGCAACTTTACGGATATTGGACTCCAGACGGATATAAAACTTTGTCAGCCCACAGGTATGTCATGGTTTTTGACTTGTTCTTTCACTTTGTTTGGAGTAGTTATAGAATTAGGTAAGGCCTTATATGGGGTTTCATCTGTGATTATGTCAGACTACATTCAATTTTATTGGATCTGTTTCTATTAATTCTATTTAGTCACCTGAAGTACAAACCACTTTAGATGGACAATAAGAATAAATAAAACGCTAACGCATTTTTTGGTTTTACCACCTTCATTTCATTAGGTTGTAAGACCCCATTTCTGACATTTGTACACATCTTGGCACTGACAGATTGGCACTGACCAAAAAAAATCAATAGGGTCACCCAGTATTGCATGAGATATAGCCTGTGCCATGGAGCTGTGGGACTATTGAGTGCCATCCAATACCTTGGAATGAGCTGGAGTGGCATTTGTGATCTAGAACTGATTATTCAACATCAGTACCTGACCTCAGTAATGCTCTTGTGCAATCAAATCCTCACAACAATGTTCCAGCATGTAGTGTTAAGCCTTCCCAGAATAGAAGATGCTGTGAAGTCCTATTTAAAACCCTTGATTTTGAAAGGAGAAGGTGTCTACAAACTTTTGGGCATACATATTAGCATAGACACTCTGACACACATTCGAATGAAGGAAAACATCCAAAAACTCATGATACGTTCCAGCTGATGTTTTATAGCACGGCTATTTTAGAAAGCGAATGCACCAGTCTTTATAAAAACACTACAAATGCAGGCAATGACGCCAAACTGTCAGATGCTATTTTATTCTCCATGTTTCATTCTTCGGCTGATTTGTTAGCTCATGTCATCAGATTGAAGCCAAACTCTTCATCATGTCTTCCACTGAATAAGTAAGAAAACATTTGGTAACTGTTTTCTTTTTGTGTAAATATTATCTAGCCATGCACACGCTGTCCCACGAAACAGCATTAAGCAAGGACGAAGTGTCTTCTCCATCTTAATATGAATAACATAACAGTTCAGTAGATTAGTGGGTCCTGAGCCAAATCCCAAGTTGCCTGGGTAACGACTCATGCAATGCTGCGGGTTGCCAGGGTTTGTGTGTGTGTGTGTGTGTGTGTGTGTGTGTGTGTGTGTGTGTGTGTGTACTCACCATTTTGTACTCCTTCCAGCCTCTTTGAAAGTCTACGCTGCCATTGATTCTGCGCTGAAAGACTGTCCAGCCTCCTCCACCCGTCTCCATATCGCAGAAGACCTGATTTAACGATATGATTACAGTTACAGATCCCTCTCTCTGACTTCGAGAGAGTTATCAACATGAAACTCAAGCAACCTGTCCTTTGACTTGCACTTAGCAAACCTATTCATCAGCATGAAAAACGTAAGACATTTGGACTCTGCATGCAGTGAACTCCAGTTCATGCAAAAAAAAAATGTGGTGAACAAGATAAGGAAGATGTCTTAGACATCATGTAGCGCATTCGTAATCATTTCATGTAATAACTTTCTGTGAGGGAGCGTTTAGAGGCATGAAACTCTTCGGACATCTGGTTCCATTCACCACCGCCAAATTCTGGCTCGATAAGGTTCTACAGAATGATGCATTTCACACTGACCTCTCTTAACCCTCAGAACTCAGAGTGTATCAGTAATCTCTAATTTCAGTAAATCAAAGCAATCAGATATCAAAGAGTATCAAACATAAGGAATGTTTTTATGTATGTATTTAAGCAATTTAAACTTTTCTGCTTTGGATGTATGTATGTATGTATGTATGTATGTATTTATTTGGATAGTGATGTTATGTCAAATATGACTAAAACAATAGTGCCACAAACGGAAGGCCACCAACAGGGACAGAAGGAAACTGAATGGGCACTTGTATGATCCCACCTCATCCCAGCTGTACAGAGGTGGAATTTGCAAATACTTTTAAATCCTAGAGCAATGGACATAAAAAAATATGGCTTGTGCTTTCATGGACATTGATTGAGCTCATTTTTGACAAAAAACAGAAGATCCTTAATGGTTATTGCAGAATGGTGAACTCAGAGGTGGAATGAACTACCTCGTAGCACTCATTAGCGATTGCTCGGCATGTAATGACTTATGATGGCCAAGGAATTTGAGGCCAGTTTGAAGAATCAGGTGTGCCCCATTGTGCAAACACTGTTCCCTCCAGATGTTCAGATATTTCAAGAGGATAATGATCCCATACACACTGCTAAACTACTTCACTAGTGGTTTCTTGAACACCTGGAAGAATTCAAATGACTTTCACAGGCTCTCAAGTCATTAGATCTAAACACTTACACACAGATTTCAATGTCACTTTTGCCCTCTCCTCCACACCTAACCAGACTAAAGGCTTCTTGATGAATGGTCCGATATCCCTCTGCAGCTTTACAGTATTCCAGTATGAACTGAAGCTCTGTTGGTTCCATTCCTTATTTGGTGTGGAGTATTAACACAGTGCACACTATAAGTAATTGGACTGACATGATACAGTGTTGATTGTTTTGGCTCTGTATTCTAGCTGAAATCAAGCATTAAGCTTTAAGTTCAGTGTGTCAGCTTTAATTTGAGGATATTAACATTTACAAGGGTTGAGGCAGATGGCGATAAAGTCCCCCATTTTAGATAAGTTTACTTGGACATATTAAACTAATCTTGAATTAAATTTCCATTCTTGGTACTTTGTCTGCAGGCCTTCCTCCCATAGACATTGGCGTATATTGTGTATGATCTCTGGTTACACTTGCCAGCTCTGCAAGCAGTTATTTTTACATTCTTGCTTGTTTTGGGGGGCTTTTTGCCTCCAGTTTTGTCTTCAAAATGGGTTCAGATAGGGTGACTGACTTGTCCAGTCATGGACATTACACTTTTTGGCCATCCAGCGTTGCTTTAATAGTAATATTCTGGTCATTGTCCTCTTGCACGATGAAGGTTCATCCACTTAGCATTCTGGGTGAATCTCAGAAATTTAGTGGCTTCTAAGCGCTTCGTAATTCATCTCGCTGCTTTTGTTGGCAGACACATCAGTAAAAGCTGAGTTAGCAAGTTCTGTTCCCAGCCATTCATTCCCAGGTGACCCGTAGATCTTTGTTACTTGATAAGCCTTATGAAACACACATACGACTTGTTGTTCAGTAAATTAAGTGTTCAGTAACTACAAAGTGAATAATTTAAGCAAGTTAATAGTGTGTATAAGCAGCTAAATGGGTTATAGCCATCTCTAAGGAAACTGATTTACTGTATGCATCTCTAAATGTCTGTGTTTGGGACTGTGCTTAATTCTGAGGCTGTTTACACTTTACATCAAGATGTGTTTCATGTTTAGATTGAGCTCTATTTACTTTCTACATTTTTCTAAAATGCATCTCTAGTGTGACCAGATGGGGACGCGTTCCTGTGTGAAAAGGACACAGACAACTCTATTGGAAATTTTGAACTAATATGCATTTTGAGTGAGTTTGGGACTCTTATTATGGAGGGTATGGGTTTTGTTTATTATTAGTTACAGCTGGGTTTGGTTTGTATTAAGTAATTGGGTTTTGTTATTGGTGGTTGGGATTTGGTTTTGATTTATTTAAAAGGTTTGTGTTTCTGCTATTTTTGCTGGTCAACCGTCATCCACGGTCAGAGTACCAGGGTTTCGTTTATCCTGTCTCCTTTCGGTTTAAAGAGTGTTTTTTGGGGTTTTTTTTAGTTGGGGGGGGGGACGACGTAACATATGATTCAAACATATGATTCCTCATATGATTCAAATTGTATTTAAGACACTAACTATAGATCATTACAATGTATATCCTGTTTTAATGTTGATCAAGATCCCTCAAAAACATTGTGTGTATTCATGTGTGTAGTCATTCTTCTGGTATTCATGTGACTGAAGAACACCGATACTAAGTAACTAACTCTCAGCCTGAGAGAGAGGAGGTGTTGAGATCAGCGCCTTCCCTACTATATAAGGGACAGACCTTAGGATTAGCTCTGAAGAGAGAGAGACGCTTTTTACTCACTACTTTCATTTATTGTTTTATTACTAATTTACTAATAAAGGAGATTCTTAAAGGACTTTGCGCTTTGGTGTGTGATTCAACGGAAAATTGCCCTGACAACACATATGTAGTTTCCATTTTCGTCTTTAAATTTCCCTGTTACCAAATGAATCCACGGCCTGGCTTGGATTCTTTCATCAGCCCAGGGCAGGCCCGGATTAAGGTGGGTCTGGGCCCCGGGGCAAGGAGATTGCAAGGGCCCCCCCTCCCCCCCTCCCGCTCC
>JBBPCX010067411.1:0-13279 GCA_037974365.1 Hydrocynus forskahlii | reverse complement strand
TGTTATTTTATATATTTATTTAAAGATGTACTAGTGATATTAAGGTTCGGACCATTACACTGAATGACAATTTTGGATTTCATTAGGTTCTATTATACATACATTGGCATTTATTTTTTTCTAAATGTAACTGAAATAATAAAATAGACAATGTAGTTTAACTTTATATGTTCAATATGTATTTACTTCTCTTTTTTGTTAATTTAATGTATCCGGAACCCAAAAAAGGCTCGTCACGTCTTTGATCCGTGTGTACATCTACGGCATTTCGCAGACGCTTTTATCCAGAGCGACTTCCATTCCCTAACTACAGGGGGTAGACTCTCTGGAGCAACTTGTGGTTAAGGGTCTTGCTCACCTTGCTACGTGCCACTTTCTTTCCACCATCAAGTGGATCTCTTCTATGCGACGGTTGTTGGCATAGTGGAGGCGTTTAGGAAGGTGCTGCTTCAGGTAAGGCTTGAAGTGCTGGTCAGCCTTTTTACACTGCGAAAATTCACAGTGTAAACATGACAGAAAGAGATAGCCTGGTCCACACTCAAATACAAAAACATCTGTTTTCAAATATCCATCACCGTGATCAGCACAGTGCAAAAGCCTTAGGACCTCTTTACCGTTATACATAAAACCATTCAACTCCTAAGCAAGCATGTATTTGTTTGAAAAAAGCACATCAGAATAAATAAAGAACACACATCCGATGCTTGCTTCAGCTAATCTGTCCTTCATTAAATTTAATTGGGTATACTGTTGGTGGAACTGTTTTGGCTAAAATCAACAACTTCTTCCAAAAGAGAAAATCTTGGTATTTTTTACAGTATTAATATATATATATATATATATTAATATATCTTTTATTTTTTTTCTAAGGAACACTACACTGACTGCTGACATAAATCACTTTAAATTATTACAATAATTATTACAACACAAACATAAACCCATTCAAAATTACAGTAATTTTGTACTGTTTTTATGTTTATTTGTATGTGTTCTGACATTATATAGCTTGGTTTCTTGCTGAAATGTTGGTGACAAACACAGCTGAGGCAACTTATAAATATTATTTATAAATTACATATAGTGATTACATTATAAATATTATATAATAATTTTAAACACTTCTATTGGCTGTGAAGATTTTGCACAGTACTCTGTTAACAGGAAAGAGGATGAACTGAATGATTACAATATTCTTACATGAGTGTACTTACTGTAAGATTTGCTAACACTGCTTTTGCATCATCTAGAAAAGACAAAAAGCAAATAACTTGTTATTGTTTTAATAGGAGACACTGCAATTAAGCATAAGATTTACAAGTTTACGGTTATACAAGTGATTGGGCAAGTCAAAATAGCACAGCAACACAATTAACCATCTAAAAAGTAACTATTCCATTGTGCTAGTCCCAAACTGTTTGTTCAAGTGTACATTTATGGCAGCACAAAACTATAGTTGCAGTTTTGTGCACTCCCACAGGTAGGATTTTTTACTCACATTTAGAGTTGTTAAGTTGTCGTGCTCGTATTCTACCAAGAGATCCAGGGACCAGGAAGATGTCATCAATATTGGACATGTATGTGCTAAGAAACTCTGTACGGTCACAGTGAGCTTCCTCCATGCCTGAGAGTAATTACACATCAGTGGGTTAGTTTACAGCACTTGTAATGGTAGTGTACATCGATGTCTTAACCCATTCAGTTGCTAAATCAAGCTTCAACCATATGACTTCACCTGACCTTTCTACATCCACCATTAGCAGAGCATAACTTCACACTTTAAGCAAATATGGGTCTCATGTATTTGCTATGAAACTGCACTGAGTCTTTAGTGTTATTTTTTTCTGGTGTTTACATTTTACAACTTTTGGTTGACGACTTTATATACTTAGAATTCACCAATCCACATGAAACTTGAAGCCCCACATGGCTGATACAAAATAAGAGACATGTGGGCATCTCCTTTTGTGCTAACGCTCCCTTCAGGGAGGTAGGCACAAACCACCGTTTAGGCCTTAACATCAAAAATTACATCTTTATAGCAAGTTGGCCTCTAGGATACAAATGACCCCAGCTCATTGTGATTCATTTGTGGAGTAGCACCACAGAGAGAATAATGTCAGTAGAAAAAACCTAGCGATTCACCAACCAATATTGTGTGGTGTAAAAATACACATGCTACATAAATACCACGTTCTTTTGCAAGCACACCAAATTTAGAGTAATTTTATTTATACAACACCCATTACACAACATTTTTTACATTTAGTATGTTTACACTTTCTCACAAAAGTGTAAACATACACAAGAATTTCTCACATCTCCTATAGTTCCATTTAGTTCACTCAACAAAACGGCCACCAATGGCCATTTAAAATGTGATATTCTTTTAAGATTCGAACATGAAATATCACACTCTGCATCACTACCACATTCTTTGGTTGTGTGCTGCAACTGACACATTCCAATACCACAAGAACTGATAAAAATAAAATTAAAAAATTTAATTTCAAATGGTCCTCTGCTGAAGTGTTCAGAGCATTCAATATTTGGCTACAAGGGCCATTTCACACATTCTGCTTGGATTCCTCTGATCACTATTCTCTCAACTTCTGCTATATATCACACATCACAAAAAGGCACATATAGTTGGCACAGCAAATGCTAAAGAGCATCAGTAAACTGATATCAAAGCAGTATATCAGTATCAAAGAAGTGAACAGTATTACCATGGTCTCCAACTACGATGACATTGACACATCGGTGGAGGTTCATCTGTTTCAATCCATTCATCAGCTGTCCAAACACCTTATCAATTTCCTTCAGGGGGTTATTGAGCTGGAGAAAGCATAGAAAGTTTCAATCATAAATGCAAACTCTAAGCAGAAAAAACATTTATTTTGCCATATTTATAATGCATAGCAGGGCTTTATTAAAGTACAGGCAACGCATGTGCCAAATCCATTCCTTGAACCTGGAGTTAAGCTTTGACAGGTTGGTGGGTTGACTTTGACCTGAGGACTTCTATGAGAAGGCAAGCTTACCGACTGCCCACAGTTAGTCTGTGTGTATGTATGTGTGTGTTTGTCTTAAAATCTTGTTTTTTGGGGAAACATATGGAGCATGTAACATCCTTATTGGTGTACGTTATTTTGTGTATTTTCAGCAGATGTGGCATATGTGGTCTGCTGGAAATGTGTAAATGTGTGTTTTTCTCCAAACCTGCCCACCTCAGGGCTCAGGGGTCCGAGTTTGTGGCCGTAGGCATCTGTCGGCTCAGAGTGCATGGCGTAAACATACGGCCTGTAAACACAAATCAATTCACCTTTGAGCTTTCGTTCCAAACAAAATTGAAAAAGTACAGTCAACAGAACCAAAGCCATCCACATGGCCTCATGTACAACTGATGTTAAACACACCTGTAAGCTTTCACTTCAGACAAATCAATAATTTGGAATCATTAATTAAAAACATTTTAAATGATAATTTTGATAGTAATTTTGCATTAAGTATAAGTCAATAGCATAAAAAATCAGATAGGATGAACAGAGTTATTATGAGTGTCAAGAGGCTTGTTTTTTGTGTGTGGGCTCGTTCTGCCTGCTGTATTTACTCAGTGCAACTTATATCATCCAAGTGAAAGAAAACAGAATCACTGAAATGGATAAAGGATCACCTCCATGTCAGTACTTTGTGTAACTATCTTTTGCTTTAATTACTGCCTTGAATCTGTTATCTACCAACTTTGCGCATCTAGACAGTACAAAATTTGCCCACTCTTCTTTACAGAGTGTTTCGCCCCATCTATTTTCCTTCTATTCTGAGAAGTGCCCCAGTCCCTGCAGCAGAGAAACGCCCCACAGCAGGATGGCTCCACCTCCCTGCTTTACTGTAGGAATGATGTTCTTTGGAAGGTGAGCTGTATTGGCTTTCTGACAGATGTACCAAAAAAATAGTCCAAGTTAGGTCTTATGTGACAATGACAGCTTTTTCTACTTTGCATTTTGGTAAAGCTCAAATGAGACTTATAGTGGGCGTTAGTTGAGGAGGGGCTTTTTTCTTACACGCCTCATTCATGGAGCACTTGTGATATGGTTGTCACAGACACAAAATGACCACTCTTTGCCATAAATTCCTGTAACCGCTTCAGCATTGCCCTCTTGGTGGCCTTTCTGGCCAGTTTCCACCTTGTTCTTCCATCTAGTTTGGAGGGACAGCCTGATCCAGGGAGGGTCCTAGTACCAAACACTTGTGTCTGTCAACAGGTTTATCACTGCAATCTTTTTACAGTGCCTTGCCACCCATACTTAACTGTTTTCTTCCAGTTGCACTTCCAAATCATTAAATTTCTATAGCAATAGTTGTTTGAATGCTGAATTAATAACTGATTACAGTTGTTTAAAGGGGAAGCTAATTAGCTTGGTGGGCAATGGAGAAGGTGATTAGTTTAGTTACCTGACTGAGTTTACAATTTTCTTATTAATCTCAGTGATAGTTATTTATTTATTTATTTTTTAACTGTTGCAATCATGTCTTTCATTTAGATGTCATAAATTGCATTCAGCAAAAACAACAGGAAATTGTTCTTTTTTGTGCGCATCTTCAATTCAGGCCCCAAAGCAAAAAACATTTTGCAGTGAGTAATTCTTGTCTATACCCACTGTAAATAATAATATCTCTTGCAATTTTAAAAATTGCAGTTCAAACAGTGATTTCAATATAATAGCAATTCATCTTTCAGCCCTACTCAAAACAGAAAGAATCAAGGCTGAGAAGACTCTGACCTCTCGGCATCAGGGAGATGAAGCCACTGCAGCATGGTCAACACTCTCCTCTCCAGCTGAATCCCTCTGCAAACACACAAACAAACGCAATGAGGATGAAACATAGACATAGAAACTGAAAATCAAGCAATAAAATTGTTTAAAAGAAATTAATTAGCAGTGATTTACAAAATAAACATAAAGCATTAAATGTTATTTTTGCTGAAAGGCATTGAAAGATTGTCAGATTATCAAAGATTCTCATTCTTGACTCACCCACAGCTGTAGAGAAATGGCTGCTGAGTACACCTAAACTGCACAAGACCTTGTGTGTGTGTGTGATGTGTATTTGTGTATAGTACTCTGAGAGCCCTTCCAGATAATATTCAAATATATTCGCAAATTTCACATTCCCAATTGTAGGGAGCAGGAAGTGTGCTAGGAATAAGGCTTTGGCCTCAAAATTCTGAAAGTCACAGAAAGGGCCTTGCTTCATGTAAATAATCCCCTTTTCATGTAAATTGCAACAAAAACAGTCTGAGCTGCTGATACCTATGCCCAGGCAAAAAATCTTCAGCCTACAAGGCCTCTGTGTGTGTGAATGTGGAAGCTGTTGTATTGCAGGCATGTTTTAAGTGAGCTGAGGGTTTGCCCAAGAGCGCGGCAAGACATGAACATGTGAACGAGAAACTGACCAAAGTGCATAATTAAGCCAAAAAACTGTCATTTTGTTATATGTTCTTTGAACAGAGTAAATGCTAGCACTGCATGTGGTTGAGGTGTGTGTGTGTGCCCAACTCTTCCACTTCCATAATGGGGATTAAGGTATGAAAGGCACAGTAAATCATGCAGACTTACACAGGCCAAAAAAAGGTGCCAGCCTTTACTCCTTGCTTTACAGAAGTTATCCAGATCTAGAGGAAAGAGAAGCAAAGGAGTTACAGAAAAACAAGCAGTGCACCTGGTGTGTGTCCTTAAAGATACATTATTAAAATGGGGACCTTGGATGTATCACAGCTTTCAGCAGAAGGCTTATTAAAGTTGTTGTGGAAAATGCGATTAGAAAAATCTGCAGCACAAGTGAAAGCTCCTAACAAAGGCTCAAATTTTTGGTGCCTGTGTTTTGATCTTTAACCTAGTGTGAACTAAATGTTGCTAAAGGTCTCATGAAGAGAAACGGAACTTTCTGCAAAAGCCTAAAGTAGCTAATAAGGACCAGAGGAATTAAATTTCGATAATCGCTATCAGGATCCTGCAGAACCTGATGGACTCTGCAAGTTCCATATGGTACATCTTTACAGCAGCATCCTCCCATGCCCTCACAATTCACTCAGTAGTTTCTGGAGACAGCCGAAAAAGGGCAAAAGCTCAATGAAAGAAGAGAACTGGCTCCAGCTGTTCACCTAATGCCTGCCAGATGTACCAGGAGCGGCTTGCCTGTCCTCTTTAGAGAAGTTGGAGGTATAAACACACAGCAAGTTCTGAGAAAGAGGAAATTCACAGACCCTGTCGCACAGGTCTGCATGCTTAATGTATGTTAACTGTTCAACCAGTGTACTAGACCTTCTGATAAGCCCACTAAGCACTATACACCAGAGTCTTTGGAAAACAGATATTTAAGAAATCTGCAGCATTATATATACATTATTATGTATAACCCAGTGTACTACTTTGAACACTACGGGATGGTTTTCAACTCTTAGACATTTTTCAGTACTTGATTTAAATCTTTTGATAACAAAAAGAGTTGGACTCACAGGCTGACCTCCCCACCAACGATGGCTCAGCTTCTCTTTCCCTCGGAGAGTAAACATTGTTTCAAAGACAGGGTCATACATGGAGTTACCCACAATACCATGAGACTCAGGGTACAGACCCTGTGATGAGGGAAAAATGCATGTGATGCACTGACAAACAGCAGAAGTCACATAAAGACATGGCAGCCGTACATAAAGAAAATATGCAGTCATACTGAGTAGGTGTAAGGCATACCGTTGCTATTGTATATAAATTTGGGTAGGTTTTGGTGGGGTAGACTGGTCTCATGTATGGTGCATGGGTCCCACATGTTCCTACAAAAAATGTCTTTATCAGAATAAATGTCTTCAAGATGTCGATATTATATAATAACACATAATATTTACATGTCACTACAACACACATTCAGTCTTACTCAGTTTCTCAATGTTGGGTATCACTGTGTTGCCCCGCTTCATGTAGGAGGCACGAAAGCCATCAACAGAGAGCATGATGAGAGGTGGACGAACAAACCTAACCGAAGAAAAACAAAACTCTGAAACACACTTAATAACATAGTTAAATGTTCAACATCCTGCATTTTAGGAGTGTATTTTCCCCTGAAAACCACTTATGTATCAAAAATAGTCATAACGTTTTTACAAGTCCGTTTTCAACCCCTGAGAATTACAGTGCCTTCCAGAATGATTGGCACACTTGCCAAAGACAATTGAAAAGGCTTATAAACATTTCCTGATAAGGTATTATCTTAATATCTTATTACTATATTGAAAATAGAAATAAATTCTATATTTATTTGAGTTAAGTTTAGTCTGAGAATAAAACAGCCATTAGTGAAAATTCAATTTTAAAACAAAATCACATGTCACAATTATTGGCACCCATTTAAAAGTAAGAGCAAGAAATAATAGTAAACATATTTAAGGAGGAGGATGGTCAAAAATCTGCAAAGACCAAAGTTTCAGAATTAGAGGTTGGTAGTGTTTTGAGGTCAATATGTCTCCAAATCCACCAAAAGACAAACCTTTTGGAAGATATACCACTGAAACTTCAACTGGGACAGGGTGGTCTGGCCAGACTAAACAAAACCTGAGCTCTTTGACTCCAAACGCTCAAGGTGGGTTTGGCCTAGAAATTTTGATGGCTACAGAGAAAGGCACTTAAATATGGTGTAGTATCTGTGATGCTGTGGGGCTCTTTCTTCTCCAAGGCCTTAGCAGCACTCTTCATCTACATGGCATTATGGATTCCAGGAAGTATCAGGAGATTTTAAATCTGGCTCCCTCTGCCAAAAAGCTAAAGCTAGGTTGTGGTTGGATATTCCAGCAAAAACAAATCTCCAAAGCACACATCAAAATGGTTAAATGGACACAAAATCAGGCTTTCACGTCTTTCCCAGTCCCCTGACCGAAGTCCAACTTAAAACTTGTGGGTTGGATTCAAGAAAAGAGCGCATAACAGAAGACCTGGGCCTGCAAGATCTGGAGAGATTCTGTGATGATCAAAAATCCCATATCTCACAGTGGTGCTTTGTCGGCAAAAGGGTGTTGCACAAAATACTAAATTAGGGGGTGCCAATAATTATGACAGAATGAATTCGTAATTTTGTGATCACCTGTGACTTTCTTTGTGGTAATGGGACGATATGGATTTTTATATTTTCTTTCATTTGCTGAGTAAAGACAATATTTTATAAACAATAAGGGGAAATTTCACCAGCCTATATTGCTCGTATTAAATACGATTCTGGAGGGACCTGTAAATTAGATGCTTTTTGTTACTGTGCCTTTGAGACTGCTTTATATGCAAATGTCCTCTGTTCTAATTGGGTCCCCTGTTTTGTTCTTCATTCAAAAAGTAGTCTGGACAGAACCATTCCTTATAACTTCACTATGAATGTACAGGGCTAAACTGCTGTGGGTTGAATAGGTAGATTTACATTAACTCACTGCCTCTTGCTACATAAAGAAATTTATTTTGTCTTCTTATCTGCAACAAGGAATAAAGATAAGTAGAGAATTTTCAAATACAATACAATAGTGTGACAGAATACCAAAACTCTAAATGTTATAATAACAGATCCGTGGTGCTAATGGTTTATGAAAGTGACTACATCATGAGGACAATTAAATCAAAGAGCTGTTTATGTTGCTTAGTTTCCATATATGGCAATTTTATAATGTTTACACTTTACATTAAACTTGAACCATTAAATTTGCTCTTTAACATTAACTGTCCCAAAGATCTTCTATTAGTGATTTGCCAAATTCTTGCAAAATGCTAATCAACTCTTAGAATCTCTTAAAAGACACTAGCTGAAAAGTCACACACGATCGATCTTCACATTTCCTGTAATACGTGCAGCGAAAGGACCTCATTAGCAGGTGTTTTGTCACACAGATGTACTTTTCAGCCTGTGTTTGCATTCACTCACGACCTCATGGCATCAGCTCAATGCACCATTAGCAGGCTACAGTTATGTAAAGTAGACCAGTGTGGTGCGAAGTGTGTTGTGTGCCAGGAAACACGATGTATATTCAGTGATGCATTTGAAGAGTGAAGTGGGGCACTTGGTGTGAACTTTGCCACCCGAACCTGGTATTCATGAAGCACCTCAGAGCAGGAGTGCTGATCTAGGATATGCTTTTGTAGACAAAATCACCATAAACAAATTAGCACTCACCAGGACTGCTCGGGAACTGAGGTTCTAAAACTGACCCTCCACTGGAAACAACTGCCATTAGCTTCTATTTTATATGTTTTGTATTGCCTGTGGTATTCAACTGTGTAATAGAACAGTGGCAGACAGTACTTAAGGTTAGAAACACTAAAGCTCTTTAAGGTCTGGTAACTCAAGTATGTCGTATGCATGACCACCGATAAGCAGTCATCAGCAAATTTGTGTAAAATGAGTAAAACTTTTTATAATTTTCAAGAGAGACTACTACATAAAGACCACAAACAGTGTGAGCCTACACCACATAGGTCTGTGAGACTCACCCAGCAGGACATTCATGGCTCTTAATCTCTTCACACTCCTCTTGCAGCCAGGGAGTCTCACCTAAGAAATGTGGGCAATGTCAGTAAATGATGGAACAGATGGTATCTGTTGTGCTCTTGCAGTTACATAAACTCCTGTGGAGTTATAGAGAAGGTCAGAAATTTATGTCAATCTATCTTGGCACTTCAAGAACAGTTTCCAACCTTTGCACAGAGTCTTGTAGTTTGTGCAGCAGTCTCCTTTGGCAAAGCAGTCGTCCGAGCAGTGGCAGGCATGCCGTTCGTTTCGTGTTTCCCCGCATCGCTCCTTGCTGCACTCAAAGCCCCCCTCTGACAGAGCAGAAGTAGACACACCAAACGCTCAGTTCTACAGCAACAGCCGTAGCATAAAGTGCCCCTCATTTGCAGAGTAAATAAAACCACACTAAATGAATACAAATGATAAAGGCACAAACACAATCAAGTGTCTGTTTTGGAAAAATATTTGCCCTCATGTGAACTCAAAGAAATTCAGTCCCATCATATTCTCAGAACTTATTCTGTCACTATCATATAACAGAGACAATGTAGCCCTTTTCCAGAGTGCCGTTACCCTCCCTTACACAGAAAAAGTGCAAAAAAACCCCAAACGGAACCACAAATCTGCAAGGTCAGCATACATGTGGGGAGGACTGCTTGAGGGGCTGCATGGGGGTACTGAGGCCTACCTGTCTTCAGACAGTGCTCGTCAAAGTCAGAGCAGCAGCTGTCATAAGTTTTGCACAGGTTGTCACAGCGGCAGTTTGGGGGCTCGACTTCCTGCAGTTCAAAGCACCTGTTTTTGCAGGACCTCGATGTGCTGACATACGGGGAGTCTGACTTCACTGATACAGGAGAAGAGAAGACAACATCTGCATTAACATCTGCTGGAGGTTTAAAACGACATCAGCCTTGGTCAGAGACACAAATGTACATGCTTCAAGTTTTATGGCAGAATTAAAAACAGAAAGTGCTGGGAAGTCAACCAAAGGACACAAATAAGATGAACTATCCTGACCAGCCACTGTCAAGTCAACGGCAGTGCTGAGCTGAGAGTGGATCACTACTCAAATAACATCTGGTCAGCAGCAGCTCTACAATCAGAAGGGCCAGAGCAGGGCTGACCAAACTTTTTCTCCTCGGAGGCAAAAGTATAACATTTGGGATGGGCTGAGGGCCAAAATGACACACAGCTAACTAGCTGTGTATTTTCAGAGTTTGCGAGTTTTCATGGAGAAACTGAAATTCTTCACACATGTGGTCCCAAAATCACCAGAAAACATAAAAAAAAACTTATATTATCAAATATTAACAATTACAAAAAAGAAACATTGTACAAACTTTGGGAAATGGAAATGACTAATCAAAGATGAAGACTCCTGGAGAAAAACGTGTCCTTGGTGGTCCTAAGGTCTCTCCTCTAATTTAACTGTTGGGCTGTAATAGCCCATCTGGGTATTTACATCTGTGTTGCAATAACAATTGTATAATGTCAAGCGTCACATATAAAAAAACCAGCATTTTGTTGTACTATTACTAAAAGAAATAACTTCAAACATTTAACTTTGCAATAAACATGAAACAGAAATACATGTTCTATGATTGGCTGGGAGCAGGGGTGTAGGCAACTTAATGGTGAGCCAAATCTAACTTCCTTGCAAGCCAGCTTTGGCTCACATTCCCCTCACTGGGCAGCTCAGGACTAGAGAACGCCTAACACAAATTGTGCATGACAACAGACGAATGACAGTTTCTAATTGTACCCCTGTAAGGTGGACCTATGAGGTAGAGATGTCCAAAAAAGTGGTCAGAGAGGTCAGTGGGCATACATCATGTTGAAATAATTACTATAGAGGGACAGGGATGACTGCAAAACAATCCAGTGAGAAAGAATTGTATGTTTTAAGATTAACCTCAATTATACACCCCCTCAGCTATTTTCCGCCCTCACTGACCAACTACATGTATTTCTCAAAAAAAAACTGAGGTCAATGAATCTGGGTCAAAATGCACCAGAACTTTCTCTGCACATCTTAATATTGACTCAAGGCAAAGTAAAGCAAATACTGCCCAGATTTCCATCAACGGATCAGTCAGGTGGTGGACGGGCAACAGTGAGTGGTTGTTTCTTCAAATGCTACCAGCCCGCCAGAGCTGAAGCTGGCACGCATGTCTGATGCAAATCACCAGCAAACATTTTAACAAAAAAAAAGTTCATACTCTGGGAATTGGAAATGACTCATAAAAGATGAAAACCTTTGCAGAAATGTGTTTTGACTTGTTTAGAAAGGTGTCAGTAGACCTGCTCTTGGGTACACAAATGGACCGAACAGAGCTTCCTTCCAAGATACACTGCAGAGTTCCTCTGTGGAAACATTTAAAGTCCATATTACCCTGTTTGTCAGGCCATGGGTTTAGTTATACCAAGCCTGTACAGACAGCTTTTCTTCCCCAGTTTTTTACCCTCAGAAAATACATTTATCACAGGGTGAATGTCATAACTCGATTTCTATGAATAAAAATAAAGAATAAATAAACTGCAGGATGCCTACAGCTGTCTGATGTTCCTGTTTTTTCAGATCGACCGAGGACGTGGGCCAGGCAAACAGTGGACCCCCAGAGCAGAGAGATAGCACAGATCACCTGGAGATACATTTCAAGAATAAAGTAAAAAGTAAGTTTACATCAAAACAAGTGTGTGTGTCACAGAAGGTGAGGGGTGGAGTTTGGGATGAAGCACTGCATACATGTCCATTAAGCACAAATGTACAAAAAATGTAACTTGTATTAATTTTATGCAATAACCTTTAGAATGACTTTTGCATGAGTATTTACATAGTAGAAACGTGTCTAATGGTTGCTCTATATTGACATGGAACTGCAAACAATAGTAAACTATTCCTAACATATGAGAAAATATTACATAGTATTTTACAATATATCATATACATTACGTCATATACAGCAATATTCCATATTTTTCTGTTATGTTATAATGCATTATTTTAAGTTTTTCTCATGATACTATATCATATTAATATGCTGTCACTTAAAATATACTCCTATGTGCTCTCAGGTACTTTTTTACGTTGTCAGAATTTTTCATTTGTCCAGCAAAACATTTTTTAAAAAGTAATCTATAAAAATATTTACTTAAATACATAATACTTACTAAAATCATACTAAAATGTATGACATTTTGACGTGTGTCCATTAAGAAAAACAAAAAAACAAAACTGCTCTAAAAGTGGACAGAAGCTTAATGAAGGCTCACATTAGCAGACAAAACCAGTCTGAGGATAACTGCAAAGTAAAGTTTTATTAAATAAATCCTCCAACTTCAGCTCCTCTTACCGTACCAGTTTGAGCTCCATCATCCTCCTCCTCCTAAGGCTCCACGCGCTCACACTGCAGCAGCACGAGCGCGCGAGCAAACCAGTAGCGCCGCACCACCAATAAGGAGTAGCCGCGGGGGCATGCGCACTATGTTGAGAGGTTCATGGCTATAAATGCGTTAGGATCATTTATATGTATGAATTCAGACTGAATGAGCACACATTCCCACAGAAACTCCAAAATTTTGTGGAAAGCTTTTACAGAAGATGTATTTAAATGCTATGTCATTAAAGTCCTTGGTGTAATGGTTAGGCGTCCCAATACTTTTGTCCACAGTGTGTAAATATCTATCTATCGTTCTATATTTATGTATATACACACACACATATATATACATGTGTGTG
>JBBPCX010067410.1:0-13279 GCA_037974365.1 Hydrocynus forskahlii | reverse complement strand
GAGAGAGAGAGAGAGAGAGAGAGAGGGAGAGAGAGAGAGAGAGAGAGAGAGAGGGAGAGAGAGAGAGAGAGAGAGGGGATTGAAAAGAAAAGAAAAAGAAATGAAGAAGAAGCAAAAATGGAAGTAAAGAAACACGTAAAAGAAAAAGGAAAAGAAAAGGAAAGAAAAGGTTAAAAGTAAGGAAAAGAAAATAAATCAGAAAGCAAATGAAAGGAAAGGAAAGAAAAAGAGAAAAGAAAATATGGAAAAAAAGAAAGAAAAAGAAAAAAAAAGAAAAGGACACAGTCATCTATTCTTCCACTGTCAGGGTTCTTTTGTACTGTCTTAAGAAGAGTAAAATAGCGCCCCATCCAATAAATAGCAGAGTGATGAAACCCCATTGAGGGAGGAAGTGAGACGGGAAAAGTGCGGCTTCCATTCTGACTAATATCCTGCCTTTATTACTCAGGATTAGGGAGTGTGTAAATGTCAGCACGCTCAAGTGGAGCCATCACTCCAGGCAGGGCTAAAACTCGAGAACTCGGTTGTCACACTCAGCAGAGCCACAGTTCGGCAGAGGATTCTAGAACCCACAGTAGTGCCGTGCACGGCGGAGGAAACAGGAGTAGTTCAGGGCCGGCGTCAGTGTGCATCTACCGGGCGATCATGTAACTGACTGTGCGGGGGCGCTATCGATCGTGAACTATATTCATTTGAGCGACACTAGAGTGTGTAGGGGGGGCATGGAGACTTGCTAGGGGGGGCAATGCCTTCGACGCCGGCACTGGAGTAGTTTGTGAACCCCAGTGGTGTGAGTTAATAATGCTACCCACTGCACCACTGTGGGAGTATCATTTACATCATGTCTCTGGATTTACTAAAGAATGAGTGGTGGCTGGTTTTGCACTGACCTTGATTTCACCTCTTTCAATTTGTGTGTACATGTTGTGTTGGGGTCTCAAAAGAGTGTCTGTAAATTTTTTGTTGCTGAGACACTGTCCTCGATGATGGCAGGAAATGCAGCAGTTAGACAATAGCTCAAGCCTCGAATGTGCATGGAAAAAAGCTTGCCGTCAAACTAACTCTGTTTAAACTCTCAAGATCAGGTATGTGAGATGTGGCACAACATATTTCATGTTGCAGCCTACACATGCATTCACATTCCATCTCATCATAGTCCTGTTGGATGTATGGGTGAAAAGAACATCTCTTCAGCACTGAACTTTCATCCTTTATTTCATCTTGAGTGTGTTGGCCTTATGTTACATTATATTCATTTGTCAGATGCTTTTACCCAAAGTGACTTACAATTTGAGGAAACAAATTGGCAACTTCAAAGCCTGCACCTCCAGAATGCACTTAGTATGAGAAGCTCTAGTCATAAACTGAACATTAAATCTAGGTGCAGCATAGGCACATATTGTGCACCCGCGCCTGTATGTACTGGTCCTGGTCCACAGTGTTAAGTTTAAAGGTAGAGAAGGTACTAAAGATGGGAAGTGTCGGTCCTACCAGACTGCCCTGGTGAATCTTTGGTCTTTCCAGAGCTACAGTGATGCAGTTGAGGAAGATGAAGGCCAGCACCACATAGTCAAACAGCTTGTGAGCTATGATCTTCTGGCAAGTCAACCTGAACCTACAAGCAGACAGACAAGGAAGGAGAAAGAGAGGAAGAGGGAGTTAGTGATCAAGAACATGCACAGATTGACCTTCATCCCCTCAGGCTGTACAAGTGTCCTCCTGGTAGGTGTGCATGTTTGTACAATTGGTCAAGATTCATTTCTGTGAGGCACAGTTGGCCCACTCACATCTGAGAATATGGACGTTGGATCAGCTTGGGTTCCATTTCATTGCTCTAGGGTGCCTACCCCAGGTGAAGTGATGGGCATATGTCAACTCCAACCTCTCAAATAAAGCTGGTAATGCTTCTTTACTAATGCATCGCATTTCATAATATGGCTATCCTGAGCACCAACAAAACATATTGGACCAATCATTTCCTAAATCTCATTCTCTGCAAAAACTGCCTGCAGAGATTTATAACTTGCTTGGGGCAGTTATTTTACTGGATAATACCTGTACACCTTGTACATGGGACGCTGCAGGGGGTGAAGGTGCCAACATCCTGTGGAGCCTTTGGAATGACTGGCCCTATGTCTTCTAATCTCTGGAACATGGACAGACTGTCTGTCTTAATAATCGTGCCATATGCTGTAAATTAATTTTTATTCATGTTGATATTGCCTGTTTTCCCTTGAGCCCACACACTCCCCTAAAACGTCTGAACATAGGCCTGGAGCTAGCACCTCACGTCCCCCTTGATGGCACTTGTTGGCACCAATGAAACCATTTCATGCTGCAGGCCCACAGCAATGAACACTCTACCAACAGTGCGACCCAAGGGAGGAGGAACGAAAAGAAAGGAGCCACAGTGCTGTAGGCTGAGGGGCCTTTTTCCCAACTATCAGTCAGACAAATTTCCCAACTATCAGTGGAAGCTGATGGAACTATAATTTTATTCTTAGTCATTTTGGAGCATTTCTATTTCTCGTGAAATTTTGCCACAATGTCAACAGTGTCTGACATTTTCAAAGGATGCAATAAAATACAAGGTTTACTTCTAACAATAATGACATATTGTATATGGTATATATACTAGGAATGATGTGTCATACTGGTGAAAACATTACTAAATGGTCACCAAAGTCACCCCATGAAAGTCACCCCATCACCAACCCCTCTCAAAGCAAGTGCTGTGCAGAATTGTCAGGGTTTGTAACATCGAATCCTGTTAAGTAAACTGAATTCGCTGGATCGAACCAGTGACTGCTGTGAAAAGGTAGCTGACAACCAAGAAAAAACCTTGTGACAGCCTGGAGAGACTGCTGGCAGGAGGGGACATACCCCATCCCAGTGGACCCAAGACACTGTAACAATGGATCCGGCTGGCATGGGCTAGCTACTCATGTCAGCTGGATCCATTGTTACAGTGTCTTGGGTCCACCCATTTACGGCTATGAAAACTTCAAGAAGAATACCCCTTGAGTCCATGAGAGCCGGGGCGCAAGATGACTCATCAACAGACCACCTGGCAACAAAACCTGGAAAGTACCATTGTGTCCGTGAGCAAGACACTTAACCCTCAGTTGCACCAGGGTGACTGTCACTGTAACTAATAATTGTAAGTTGCTCTGCATAAGAGTGTCAGCCAAATGCCCCCTTTACCCTTTATCTCATGTGGCCAAGAATCATCTATGAGGTCACATAATCCCATGCTGAACGGCTGGAAAGACTGGTGAGCGCACAAATGAGAAAGTACCTCAGCAGCATATCACTGTATGGGAACGGAGCCTTCTCTCTGCCCATATCACATACCAGTGGGTTGTAAGAACAGCTTAATTCAAGGCAGATACACTTGGCACCACACCTTGAGGTGGCTGGCCCCAATATTAGCGCATCAACCAATCCAGTCCCTCTAAATAACCACAACACCCCCCCCAGAACTAACATCCTTGATTTGGGAAGAGGAAAAACAGCGGACCACACCTTCACCTCCCAACCCATGCCTGTTGAATACAGCCAGGGATTCGGAAATATATGGTAACCTAAATCAGAAATTCACCTTCCCATCTAATATATCAACCTGTACCCAGATCTGGTCCAAGTCCTGCCATTGGCTCCTCATTGTTGAGCTGACAGTCAGTTGAGAGGATGACATTGATGAGGTCTTTAAAAGAAAAAACACTGCAGTGTGCCAACTTGGCAGCTCAGGCAGAGGAGCAGGCTGGAAGGTGAAGGTGCATCCAGTGGAGAAGGGCTGCAGGGTCTTTGTAGGGCATCAGAGGGCAGGCCCAGCAGAAGGCAATTAAGGAACTCACCACTGTCTCTGCAAGTAGCAGTCACTGGTTGTGGCTGAAGCTAAAGGAGACTGTATGGGTTGCCAAATGACCTTTATTTAGCATGCGACATAGACCCAGGTCTGCCCAGTGACTGTTGGTCACCATGCGACACACATAGGTCAGTTTGCTCAGTACTGAAACTACAACGCTAAGACTGTTAACAATTGTCACCCAAATCATTTTCCATGAATATATTCTCAAAACTTCTCTTAACCTGTTTGGACCACATCCAGCCATGTGAATGAATGTAAATTTTCATTTTTGTCCAGACTATTAATCTACTCAATCTATTTAATAGCACATGTCTAAATATGTGCACCCGACACAGTGGCAAATTACTAACAGTCATATTTTTCCAAAGTCTGGAAAAATGTCAGTGTATGATTGCCAAAGACTGTAGGCTAATAACAGTTTACTAATGTCTCAAGTAGAACTAAATGCAGTCTAAAACTAATTAAATGGGACATTACAAGTATTAGGCCTATAAAACAGCCATTAAACTTCTTAGAACATTTAACACCTATCAGTAAGTGTGTCAAAGTCAGGTCCTTCACAGTCACACCCCTGCAAAGTTTGGTGTTGAATCTAACTCAAGAAGGTCTTGCTAACAAGTCGGCGCGGATGTGTTAAATGAGGCTGAATGCTAAACTTTGTTGTACTCTCCTGGGCCAGACTCCTGGTCTACAGCGTGGAAAGTGAGGTTTGTTCTTCAGAACTGTTTTTGGACTATTCTGAAGATCAGGTTAGATGCCAGATGATCCCCAGAATTGCCTTGGGTCTTTGTCTCCAAACATACTGATAGCCAATCAGCACACAGCTCTGACGATACACAGTGAAATATTAGATACTGATTTATTGGAGCTGATTATATTTTCCCCCAAACCACAAAAAATGTAATTGACATGTATTAGTAATTTATTACAAATATGTAATTAAGTAAATAAGTTTAGTCATTACCTGCTTTTGGCCCTTAAATCAGTGGCTCCCAATCATGGTCCTGTAGTACCTTTTTAGCATTTTTTCCCCAGACTTATGTTTTCCCTCAGGGTAGGATTTTCAGTTTGATGGTTATTTGAATTTGAGTTCAGAAATCAGTTAGCCTGCTTGCAGCTATACTTGTCTACAATCCTTTAGAAGCTCATGGTGTTTCTGTAGAAATGAACACATTTTCTATGATAAACTGCATCTATTTTGGGATATTTGCATCCCTGTTCAAAAGCTAGATTAAAAAGTTGCTTTACTGCTCACTTTTAACTGCATGAATGCAATTCTAGGTTAATAACT
This sequence comes from Hydrocynus forskahlii, assembly GCA_037974365.1. Taxonomy (NCBI): domain Eukaryota; kingdom Metazoa; phylum Chordata; class Actinopteri; order Characiformes; family Alestidae; genus Hydrocynus; species Hydrocynus forskahlii. The sequence continues at coordinate 8,117 of JBBPCX010067410.1, read as the reverse complement.
CTTTTTACCATTAATAAGATATTTATCCTTGTTGTAGCAAAAGTTAGTTAAACTGCACCCCTCTATCCCAAAACCATCAGGTGAACTGCATGTTTATGAGTCAAAGCTTTGAGAGATGATGAGATTGTTTCAGCATCACTGTTTTAACAATCTCATTCTCATTTACTTCCTTTTCCGTACGCAATGAAATAAAGCACTTCGAAGGTGCGGTCAGGAGAGTAAGCCTCTCTTTCTCTCAGTCGCTTTTGACAGCAATGACGGAAAGCTTCACCTGATCTCCCCGGGGCTCGATCAATACCCTAATCAAGTCGCAGAGGCCTTCACTGCCAAGGCTGAACCTGCCGCACTGTCAATATTCCAAACACTCATGAGGCCGACACATCCAACTGTTCCCACCAACTCTTGCTTCTGTTAACACCTCTCTCTATCTATTTTCCCATCCTCTATCACTCCATACGTCTCACTCCTTTCAGTCCATCATCCTTCTCTCATTTGAAGGGAACATGCAGACAAATTGTCCATCCAGAAGTCATCTATAAAAAGTCAAAATCATTGCTAAAACACATTTGCCACTTTGAGGGCTGACTTTGACTGTCATGAAGCATCAGAGACCAAATGAGCAAGTCTATTTGAGATGACTTAACAACTCAACACGATTTAGGGATTACTTGTTAGCTACAGTGGTCCAAACTAAAGAAGCAAACTTCAAACACCAGTACCAGTTTTAACATGCTCTTGTCCACCAGTGTCTTCTGACATCATCTTAGGGTCAGTTTCATTACTTTATTAGCAGAAATGAAACTCAGGGCAAGGCTACTGAGTGTCGATCTTCGAGTGTCCCGACTCAAACACTCCAAAACTGTACATAAAGCTGTTTATGAGCCAGTGTGAGACACGTGCCACTTGAATTGTTTCATTCAGGAGTTCATGCCAAGTCATAAAAGTATATTAAGCAAAACATGGGTCATTACTCAACTGTATTTTTCCAATCCATAATTCTGTTTTTAACAGTGAACTATTTTTGTACACTATGGTTCTAAAGCAAAGCTTCAAGCCAGGCAGAGCAGTTCTTTACAAAATAAATGTTCTGACATTTCTTAAAGCATTCTGCGTGGCAACTAATAGGCTCACTGTGGGTAATCTAGTCGAGCGCGAGTGTATTGCCTTTGCGTATTCCGCCCCTAACTGTTCCCACCTCCCCTTGTTCTTCAAGTGGCCACTTGTGTAATGCAGGTGTGATGCAGGGCGGAAGGAAGTGAGGGTGCTTAGGGATTTGCAGCTTCCTCAGCTGGGCGTATGGGGGGGTTGGACCTTGCTATTTTTATCTAGAGCAGAGGTCCCCAATCACCAAGTCATTTGGTACTGGGCAGTACAGAAAGACAGAATAAAAATGCTTTGTTTTTAGTTATAAAAATATTGTTTGAAAATATAGTTTTACATGAAACTGGTCCATGGCACAAAAAGGTTGATCTAGAGTAGAATACACTAGTCTATGGTTTCATCTGTAACCTTAACAAGCAATAAAAGTCACCATTACAAGCAAACATCACTTGTACAATTATCCATTTCATAATATCAATATATTATACATTATATTATCCATTTCCAAATTTGGCTTTTGGTGGACTGGTGACCTGACCAAGGTGTTTCTCTGCCTTTTGTCTCTGGGATAGGCTCCAGCACCCTGGTTAGGAGAAATGGCTCAGACAATAAATAATTGGATGGAAATTTAGGGCCTTCTCTTGTGATACCATCTTCTACATAAGCTGTTTTTTGTCAGCGGTACTGTGTGACACATACTATATGTACGAAATAGCCCATCCTTCATCATAGCCAGAGTGCACATATTTAACACATTTCATAAAATTGACTTTACTCCAGATGCTGTACCAGGTAACTGTTTTGAATGCTTCTTACAGATAATGGCATAACCGTCATTGCGTTGTCTTACCGAATGGGACGCTGCCACTTAACACACAAGCCACCGGCTGCTGCTGCCAAGGTGCATAAATTCCAACTGCTGCTGTCAGTGGAAGTGCTGATGATGCAAGAGGCTCTAGCTCAAAATTCTCAAACACAGCAGACACTAAATGGCAATTCTAAACTGAATTAAACATGCACTCACCTCGGCGGAGAAGTTCCCCACCACAAATATACTGTTTTATTTAGCTTCAAATGACTGAGGTAGCTGGTTATGGAGACAGGTGAGTTATATATATATATATACGTCTATACACCTCCGGAAAAGAAATAAGAGACCACAGCAAAAATGTTCAGTTTCTCAGGTTCTATCTTTTATATGTACAAGTATTGAACTGAATGGCTTTGCCTTACTTTTTAAGAACTGCTGAAGGGATTTTCATAAATAATAATAAAAATATTGTTCATTAAAGCATATATTTAAAGGAACTGACAAAACATCAAAATAAGAGAAATGATGCAGCATTTACATAACTTCAAAAATTCAAAGAAAACAAATCTCTTGTTCACTCTTAAACAAAATGCCAACAATTACCTTTGACGAACTTCTAGTAGTGTTTTACCATCCAATTGGTCTCATTGTGAGAGGAGAGTGTTGATTACAGCAGTGTTTTTATACTTTTCCTCATTAAATAAGATGTGATTCAGGTGATCACTAATCAGTCCCTCATAAAGCAGAATGAGGTGCTTGTGTAGGAATTTAAGAGACACTGGCATGGAATGGTTTCACACTCATAGAGATGCTGATTGCAGAAATCCATATATATATATATGTATATGGATACTGCATAAACATTTTTGCCCCCCTGGACTTACTTGTTCTGAGGGGAAAACAAGTAGACAGACCAGTCTTCCCGCGTCTCACACCAGTCTGGCCTGTACGCCTCAATCATCTTCTGGATCCGAAAACACAGGCTCTTTGGAAGGATTGTGAACAGAAGGAGTCAGTTAACACATAAAAGCACACACACACACACACACACATTCAGACACAGCATAAAACTGTAGTTAACTATTCAGCCAAGCAATCTGGAGGCAATCTGATTTCAACAAACATGTCATTTCCCCGCACAGCACATTCCATTAACTTCAGTGGGGAAGTCAAGAGTCAGATGCGCTGTCTTCTACAAACACTCCTATTTATACGTACAATCTGTGTAAAATGGCAGCACTAATAATGTCCCATAATCACTCCGAAAGTCCATTTTCACTTCCTCACAAACTTCTTAGTCAGTATCAATAATTTCCCATCACAGCAGAAAGCAGGCTGAGAGTTGGTAATGATTTGGTATTGTGCGCAGTGACAGAGGGAAATCTGATCGCTGATTTTTTTTCTCCTTTTTTCTTTCAGTCATAAGAAAAGCTTTTCTCACACAGACGACCGCGCAGGCAAAATATGAGGGTAACATTTATAAGATGCTATAATACCATTGACAGCTTTTGAGATAATTGGCTCATTCAGTTCCAAAGCACCACTACAGGTTTACATAGAGGATCATTCGCCTATCATATTGCTAAACTGGGAAAAATCTACAAAAAAGCCACATAGGATATGTAGGCGCACAGTAAGTATGAATCACCCGATAGTATGTAACTTTTACTATTGTATATTATGAATTGTCACACAATCTTTTCCTTGAAAGAAAAATAAGAGACCACTTTTCCCTTTTTTCTGTTCTCTGTTTGTGCAATTTGTGGCAGTGTGTGTGTGTGTGTGTGTGTGTGTGCGTGTGTAAAATGTACATGTCTATTCTTTTCTGAACTATTGCAGTGTGTGTGTGTGTCTATTCTTTTCTGAACTATTGTAGTGTGTGTGTGTGTGTGTGTGTCTATTCTTTTCTGAACTACTGCAGTGTGTGTGTGTAAAATTAAGAAACGCCTCCATATGTGTTGTGAGTGCAGTAGTGTGTGTAGAGCAGCTATTCTATGGTCTGTATTCCAGCAGCTTCACTCCTGATTCAGTTTCTGATGGATGAAACAGAGTCACACACACACACACACACACACACACTCTGCTCTTTACATCACTGTTTTAATTGTTGCTGTTGTAAAATAATGTAAGAGTGTTGTGTATTTTACCATTTCCAAGGTATAATAAATTATTTCTATGTGTTATTTTTACTTCATGTCACATCGGGTCTGGTTCAGCCACGCCCACAGAGGAGCCCGTCACCTGAGTATTAGGAGAGAAACAGCTCTGGGCACAGGTAGGGGTGGCTGAGAGTGTCGTATGCATGGTCCACCTGTATTGTGTTAGTTGTAAACGTCCCATTTATTGTCTGTGTTGTGTGATTGGTGGTTGTATTGGGGGGGGTTTAAATGCCCACCGAATTGGATTGGACCAGACGGTCCATCAGCACTGTTGTATTGATTTAAGTTAAGAAGGATTACCCGGACTGCTAGACCCTTCCTGGAGGGAACCGGGAGGGCACTCACGAACGGAGTAGCTGTTGTGAAATTATATTTTGTGTGTTACCGTGCTCGTTGGAAAGAAAACTCTATTTCTCATTAAAGACTCTTTATTACACCTTCCCCCTGTTCCTACTAGTGCATCCTTCCTGCCTGCACTCGTGACATTTCAATGTGTTGTATTTGTATTTAATTCAAACAATTTTTGTTTGGAATTCTGAGTCAAGTGTGATCAATAGTGCATAAAACAATAGCGACACATTTCACACAGAAAAACTCCTACAAACTACAAAAGCAATAACCAGAAAAAAATGATGCAATCTCTTTTTTTTTTCCATGGCTGTTTATATATAAATGTATATATATATATTGTCATTTACATATATATATATATATATAAGTTGTCATTTACAGTGTGAATGAACCGACAGATGGACCAATGAGCCAAACTTACACTGAACAATTACAAACTAAACACCAGCCAACTGCACTATTCTCCTCTTTCTTTAAAATATCTGCACTTCCTTTGCCCTTTTAATCTTCTATGTATTCGATTTTCAATGTATTCTTTTATTTCATTTTTACTTCCTACTATTTTATGCTTAATATTTTAATTCTGTTCCTGTAAAGCACCCCAAACCCTGAATGAGCTTTGTGTATGATAATGAGCTATACAAATTTGGCTTGACTCGGCTTGATGTGTAGATTATGTCTATATTGTGTCAGGCCAATATCTGTATGTCCTCATGATGTACAAATCAAGTTTAGAATGTTTAACTAGGATCCCTCTTGGATATCCACATTCAGTTCAATATTTGAAAGTCTAGCCGTGAGATGTTTTGGACATCCATGGTCGTGCAGGACAGGTGCTGGACATCAGCTGTCAGAATAAGTGGTGGCTGCAGCAAAATGTTCCTATTGCTGTCACTGAGTACTGTCCAGACACCTAACAAACTGTACTTGATAGTTTGGCAATAGTGTTATCAAAAAAGACATTTTGGATCCTTAGGGGTTGTCTTTTCAAAAAGACGCCTATTGGACATAACTTGACTCACTAGACAGCCTCAGACACTAAATATTATAAGAGTTTTTCCAGTATTTTGTGTCCATCCTTTGTCTTACAGGACTTTCAGTTTGCTAGGATATTTTTCTATGTTTTTCAGAACACCTCCAGTCTTAGAAGTTGGGGACTTACGAAATGTACATTCAGTGCAAGAGAGCCTTCCTTCCCAACTCAGATGTGTTGATTTTGTTTCTTTTGCTCCGTAGCAGCTCCCTGAACAGCCACGTATCCTTTCAGATGAATGGTCTTGAGTGGTTTTCTCAGTTGTAAACAAGTGGAGCTTTGATTTTTGTCTATCTCTCAAAAATAAAAGCTTTAAGTGCTGTTTTTTTTTTTGGTTTTTTTTTGAAGGGGACAGTTTTGGTGGTCTAACAGATCTTGTATGGTTGTTGGAAGGCCCTATTTCTCTCTATCATTTCTCAAACTAGCACAAAATTAAAGAGTATATTGCTGGGTTAGGGTTAGGTTTAGGGTTAATTTGACATTACATTTAAATTTTCGCAACTTATCAGTCAAGTTAAACTGAGTTAAGCACAAGCTGTTGGTTAGTTAAAAATACTCACATAGTCAGTCTCCTCATCCAGGTGGGGTCTGTCCTTGCGGGCGTTGAGCTGGGGGTAAACCTCACTCAGCAGAGGGGCCCGAGGGCCTGGGGCCTTCCCGTTACAGTCCTGGTGCTCTCCAGATCCACGGTCCCCACCAAAGCTCTTCTTCCTAGTCAGAGGGGGGCGCTGCAGGGGGGGTCCAGGTAGCTGGAGACGCTCAGGCAGCTCCAAAGAGAGGGCGCGGCGGTCCCGGCGAGGAGGGAGGCGTCTGGACAGGAGAGGGGGAGGGTGGGAGAGTGGGGGAGGAGGGGACAGAAGGGATTCACGTTCAGCCGGATGGGAGTAGGGACCCCGGACCCTCAGGCTGCCCCCTACAGTCAGCCCGCGAGAGCTACGACCCATGCTGTTCCAACTGGAGCGCCGACTCCAAGCAGACTGGGGTTGAGGGCGTCCCCAGTGGCGGTACAGGGAACCACGGCCGTGGCGCTGCAGGAGAGAGACAGTGGAGGAGAGGATTTTTTAAAAGTGCTATGAAAGGAAAACAGTTTCCATTTACTTCAAATGTAGTCGATCAGCCAAGACATGCTTGGTGTCCTACGTTATTACTGGAGGTAGGAGACTAATGGGTGGTGATACCCCACCAGTCAGTTTTGTGCAAGCTTTATCCCATAATCATTATAAAATGATAATGAAAAAAAAAAAGATCAAGCCTTGCTTTGCAAGTAGTGGCAAAGTAATTTTAGGCACTGGTGGAGAAATCCCATATAGTTAAAAAAAATCTGCATAATGAAATCAGTAAAGCATTCGCAATGGTTTAAGTTGAAATGCTTTGGCTGTTTTAAAGAAACCACCAGTGAAAATGTGTCAGTCTGTTAAAAACAGATATCTGAAATAGCTCTATACTGTAAGTTATTAAATAAAATGATTATGAAGGCACTGCCGATGCCTTAGACTAACTGTTTTACAATAGCTTTGAAGGTTTCAGCCTAATATGTATCTATCCATGCCACGGTAGTAAGACAAAGTGGTCCCCAAAACATATTTTTTTTCCAGTTCACCACTATTTTCAATTCACTGTCATCAACATGACATATAAACACTCAGAAGATACACATGGGTTCACTGGGTGGATTTAATAAAACGGCTACATTTGGGTTGCAGACATCATGACTCCTGGTTCCATTCACCACCACAGTTAAGAACTTCTTTAAAGTGTCATCTTGATGGTAAATGTAAGCTACGGTGAGTTACTGCTATTAAACAATGTGAAACAATAGTCTATGGTGACACACAAACACACACACACACACACACACGTACATACACTTGTTCAACCACATACACTTATTCAAATGTGTGTGTGTGTGTGTGTGTGTGTGTGTGGCTATAGCTCAGCACAAAGATAATTGCAGGCTGCATCTGTTGGCTGTAACTGGGGACAATTGTCCACATTTAGTACCAGTAAAGGTAAAAAGACGGTTGCCATAGAAACCTTGTTAACTGTTATTAAGTCATCTAAATTTACTTTAAAGCAGAAGGCGATGTTTATGCACTTGCAGGAAATAAAGCACCCGTACTTGGTATTTACTGTCACATTAAACACGTAGTTCAACGTAAGACTTTGAACTCAATTCATAATTCTATGAATGGCTCATGCTTGCTTGTCTTCAAGGGGAGCTTTTAAAACAGCAACAAAATGTGGGAGAAACGTCAACAATAGACAAAATAAAACAAACTGTTAGAGGGTCTCCGGGTTGCTGGATGCATTTACATGGGGAGGTTTTGCACAGTGACTCATGCGTCGTGAATGGAGCAAAAACTGTGATTGATTACCCATTCAATGCTGCCATTTCAGTGAGTGAGTGTGAGTGTGTGTGTGTGTGTGTGTGTGTGTGTGTGTGTGTGTGTGTGTTTGTGGGTGAGGCACTGCGCACACTTATATTTGAAGACATTTAAAAAACTCAGAGACCAGCCTAACTCTCGTGATCTCCCAAGTCTGGTGCGTCATGACATTATATTTAAACCATTTCTTTCTTTAACTCTCTTTCTTTCTGTGAGTGTGTGTATGTGAGTGTGTGTGTGTGTGTGTGTGTGTGTGTGTGTGTGTGTGCGCGCATGTG
>JBBPCX010067409.1:0-13286 GCA_037974365.1 Hydrocynus forskahlii | reverse complement strand
CTCATCCAACATCAGTGTCTGACCTCATAAATGCTCTACAGAATGAATGGGCACAAATTCCTACAGAAACTCCAAAATCTTGTGGAGAGGCTTCCAAGAAGAGTGGAAGCTGTTATAGCTGCAAAGGGGGACAAACTCCATATGTATTTGATTGCAATGTCATTCAAGTCCTTTTGGTGTCATGACCCAATACTTTTGTCCATATGGTGTACATTATTTTTTCCATATGATCCAGCATAATTATGCATAATATGCAACTGAACACTTTCATAAAGCAAGTTATGATAAATAAAATATGATCGTATGAAATTTCCCCCTGAGACAGAGTGAGAGTAAAGAAAAGGGAAGGTTGGTGCTAATATTCCCTCCATTACTTTGTGTTCCTTAGGAGTATTACCGTAACAAGGCATGGCCACAAGATGACACTGCCGTAATGCTTTCAGCAGCTTCTCACACCCTCTGTAGGATCCCTGGCTTTCCTGTGTGCAGCTGAATCGAGCAGCCTGAGCAACTGTGGGAATTTGATTCAATTCACAGAACCGACTCTTTAGAACTTTCAATGGTTTTAAAGTCCGATTCAGTGATTCATTTTCGAGCTCAGTGATTGGTTAAATAAACTTCATTCACAGTGCAGGACTCTTATTGCACAGGCCACTGAATATTAGCTTTAGCAATACTGATAGATAACGAGCGTTTATCTCCATCATAAATTCCATTCCTTTGCTTCCAGTACTCACTTTACTTGTTGCCAGGCAGGTTTTTTTGTTTTATAAACTGTATTTTGGGCATTTTTTTTACATCCGGGTCCTGATAGTCAACTGAAATTAAAAGTAGAGTTTAAAATAAAAAAAACCTGTAACAAACAAATAAACAAATTAATAACGGTTAAAAATAAAAACATGCAACAACCAGACAAACAAACAAACAAATAAATAAACAGTGGTGCGCCCCTCAACCACACAAAATATCAGTTTTGTGTCAGTGTAGTGCTAACTGTGCAAAGTAGTTTAAGCAAAAAAGAACAAAACAGTCCAAGCAAACAAATCAGCCAACTTTCCTTTAGCATCGTTTATCACCACAATGCAGATGATACCCAGCTCTATATGATCCCAACACTGAATTATTTCAAGACCATCATTTCAAATAATGCTTGTAGAACAGTTTTCTGAGGTTAAATACAGAGAGGACAGAGTTCTCATCATTGGAAGCGAGGCATGAACCAAGGATGTTCAGACTCATCTAGATCTCATAATGTCTCATTATCTAGATTGCAGTGTGTGAGGAATTTAGGCTAGATGGTTGATAAGGGTTATCAGTTTCAAGACCTCCCTGGTGCTACATTCAAAACAGCCTACTTTCACCTGCAGACATATCAAAGTTTTCGGGACGATCTCTGGCTGGTCATATCAAGCCCAGATATCTTCTATCTGCTCAACCCAAGAGTGCTGTTACACACTTGCAGCATTTTCAGAATGCAATAGATAGGGTCCTGACCTACAAGAATAAGGGGTCAGAAATTATTTCAAGATTCTCGTAGTGGTTTTTAAATGTCTCCATGGTCCTGATCCTGATGTATAAATATACTCTAGCTCCAGGTCTTTACATAGCAATATAATGAAAGTCTGGCCAAAAACTCTGCATTTCTGTTCCAGAGGACTTGGGAGATATTCAGCACTATCAAAAAGAATATTTAAACTGGTACTTTTCTGATGTATGCCCCACTTAAATTGAGTTTTCTCTGAATCAAGACCTTTTCTGTTATTCTGCATGCTATCGTTCCCATCTCATCGTTCCCACCAGAGTAGTGTCATCGGCCAATTTGATGATGTGGTGCGAGCTGTGCATAGCTGTGGACAATAAACAATAACAAAGAAATAATAAAAACATTTAAAAATGTAAAATGTGAGAGCAGTTAAAAAGATAAGGTGATGCAGCATAATAATGATCAAATACACAGAGCCTTAAAAACAAAGAAATAAAATAAACTCTTCTTAAACGTAAAGGAAATTCCTTACAAATTGCTTAGTGTTGTTGACTTCAGGAGGGCCTGGTGTGATCACTCATCAACAGCTCCTCAGTGAAGGTCCTCCAGCGCATCAAATTCCTTGGTGTTCACATTGTGGAGAACCTCACGTGGATCCCTAACACCTCCTCCATCACCAAGAAGACCCAGCCGTATTCCTACTTCCCTTCCTGCAGAGACTGAGGAGAGTGCACCTTCCCCAGGTCCTCATTTTTTTCTACAGAGGGACTATAGAGAGAATTCTCTGTAGCTGCATCACAGCCTGGTATAGGAATCATAGTATTTCAGATCACAAGACCCCACAGCGGATAGTGAAGACAGCTGAGAAGATCATCGGGGTCTTTCTCCCCTCTGTCATGGACATTTGCATCACATACTGCATCTGCAAGCCACACACACACACACACACACACACACACACACACACACACACACACATACAAGCACACCACTGAGCTGAACTTCTTCCTTCTCCTAACACAATTCACATGCACACTGAACTTACACTCCAATTGCCACTGTAAATACCACTTAGTTATTATGTTTTGCACATTCTCTGTCCTGCTGCTGCTATTATTTGCACAAATCTTATTGCTGTCCACCCCTGATCTGCATTTTTGCACACCTAATGACCAAAATACAGTATCTGACACAATACTGTATTTATACAAACAATACAACTGCACTAATTGTTGTCTTTTCTGGGTGTTTTATTACTCATGTGTTTGACTTGCATTCACTTTCTGTTTGCACTCTGTGTATTTTGTCCTGTCTGGATTTGTGTTGCTTCTGTTTTTGTTCTTGTGTTGCTCCATGGTTCTGGGGGAAAGTAGTTTCATTTCACTGTCTACTGTGTTTACGGCTGAAGTAAAGATAAACCTACTTGACCTGACCTGACTTGTTTTTTGTGTCACTGCTTGTATTTTTGTTTTTGCTTGACTACCACTTATTTTTTCTTGCCTTTTTGTACGCACTGTGAAACACGGGGCTGCATTTGAAATATTTGAAAAGTGCTATATAAAGATGTTTGTTGTTCCTATTATTATTATTATGATTACTCCTACTATTACTACTACTACTACTACTAATAATAATAATAAAAATAATAATACGACTATCGTTATATTCTCGTGCAAACATAATTTAAGTATAATAATACTGAATTTTCTTTTTTTTATTTATTCAGTTTTGTTGCTGTACTCTGCTCTTTACACAAATCCTTCTCTATTTACAGGTGTGTGTGTGTGTGTGTGTGTGTGTGTATGTGTGTGTGCGTGTGTTTCCGTTATGTAATTCAGATATTCATGTTTGTGTAACTGCATTAGTGTAACACTTCTGTTTTTCAGTCTAGAGCTACAGTGCAACCAATGACCATTCCCTTTATGGACAAATGTTTTGAGGCGCCTGACCATCACACCAACAGAGTCTTTACTGACATTGCACTCAAATACATAGACTATATAATGCAGTTGGTCCCCCTTTGCAGCTATAACAGCTTCCACTCTTCTTGGAAGGCTTCTGTGATAATTTGTGCCCATTCATTTTGTGGAGCATTTATGAGGTCAGGCACTGATGTTGGCCTGGCTAGTAATCTCCGAAAGGTGTTGGATGGACTGGGGCACAGTCGTGCTGGACGTGACCTTTCTCACGCACCGTGCCTACAAAGTTGGAAGTATGGGGTTGTAGAAAATGTCTTGATATGCTGAAACATTAAAATTAAGCCCTTCACTGGAAATAAGGTGCTACCTGAATTGAATTATTCAGATCTCTGTCCCAATAGTGTACCTTTATGTTTGTGAACACACCTTTCCGCTGCGAATCGCTTTGATTCAGATAGGTTGGAAAGAGCCATTTTCAAAGGAACCGACTCGGTGTCGAATCGGACTCCAGAAGGGAGAGTGGTTCTTAGAGAGGAGTGTGTGGCTCTTCTGTCGAGTCTATGCATGGGTCTGCTTTGATTTAACCCCAGCCGAGGAGTCTGCAGACGGGCAGAGGTTTCAGGAGGCTGCAGTCAGACGGACGGGTGAGTAAAGGACGTGTAGAAGCGAAAACGTGTCTGTTTTTACGCGGTGTGGTGTCTGCCCTGCTGGGGTTAGCCAGGCTCCCAGTGTTTTCTATGGGATGCTAGCTAAGGGCTGCTGAACCCAGGCAGGAGGAAAGTCTCTGGTCTACTCGTCTCCTGGCCTGCACCATTTAAACCACTAATTTACAGAGTAAACACGGGTTTTCGCACGGGTTTGTGCGAGTCGTGCTGTTTGTTAGTCACAGGCATGGCTGTCACGCCGTGTATGTATGTGTGTATGTATGTGTGTGTGTGTGTGTGTTTGTTCGCGCGCCTGTTTGTGTGAAGTTGGCTGGCTACACTCTTTTCCCTCTTTTTGGTGTCTAAAAGCGATGTTCTTAAGTGCCCTACGAAATGAAAAATTCGTATAGATATGTGTGTATATATATATTATAGGGAGAGTACTGTGCAAAAGTCTTGGGCACCTATGCTGATAGTTTAAATCTGTGTTTCTCAGCATGTCATTGTGTCTTTCTGCTAGAAAAGTAACATAAATGCAATCAAGAAAGCAATAAAAAGTATCAAGATTTGTTTTGTTTGTAAAAAAAAAAGTCGTTGATATTTTGTAAGCCGGTGAGGAGAACATAGGTTCAGTTCCAGATTTCTCCACGGTTCCTCCAGCCGTTGTTTGGATTAGTGAAATTCCATCAGCAGCTCCTGATTAAATTTAATGAAGAACTGACTGAATCCAACCAGGTTTCTGATGAAGGCTACAAGTAATACTGGGTTTCCACAAGGAGCAAATTGATATACTGTACACACAATCACCATTTACTGTGTAATGTTACTGTAATTGTTCTTTTTGCTTTTATTTAGAATATTTAGTGATATTAATGTCAAGAAAAACATGAATTCCTAATCTAAATATTTTAGATACTATTTTCGCAGGTGCCCGAGACTTTCCCACAATACTGCAATTTTGTAATTAAGAAATACAAATGTAATTCTTTCCATTCTTTGTTCCACTCAGCCTTTGTTGTAACCATTTTCATGTTATAGCTTTCTGGCTGGCTGCAAATAACACCTTGAAAACTTTTAATTTCATTGACATAAGTGAGCTGTCTTGGACTCCCTCCCTCTCTTTTGTTGTTGGTGTGACACGTCCGATCCGGGCTGGGTCGTCCCGGTTCGGCCCTATCTGGTGCACGTTACTGGGCTGCTGCTGTAGAGAGATCCACATGACTGGAGTTCATTGCGTTAGGAGACTGAGCGGAGTGTGTTTTCTGTGTAATTGTGTTATCTGGGAGCTCTCCTGGTCTGAAACATCTCTGTGAACTGCCGGAGCTCAGCAGCTTCATTACTGCTGGAGGAATAAAGGTAAATTCTCGTAAATGAAAACGAAAGTGCTGATGAGATGGTGGTGGAGGTGTGAAAACCACGTAATGCACATTTACCATTAACAGCACTACTAGTAGTAAGGAGGAATATTAAAAAAATATAGATCCTGTTTAACCACCTGTGAGGAAGACAGGAGTTTAGCATGGTTGCTCACTAAATGTAACAGAATTTACTTGTAGGAAGCTGAGTTAACGTTGATTTAGGGTTATTTAGAGTTATTCAGGACTCTGATGCCACCTCATCCAAAATCTGTAAATCTGTACCTAGAGTGTTAGCTAAAGCTTTTTTGTAAGTAATAGTATTCCACGATTATTACTGTTATTTTTATTATTATTATTAGTAGTAGTATTAGTAGCAGTAGTAGTAGCAGTCATATTATTGATCCTTAGGTATTATTACTCTTATTATTGTAATTGTTATTAGTAATAGTATTAGTATTAGTAGTTTTAGTATTGACTCATAAGGCTATTAGTTGTAGTTGTAGCATTGCTACTACTACCGTTGCTACTACTACTAATAGTAATAATTTTAATTAACTTCAGCTACTACAAATGTAATTAATTAATTTATAATTTAAAAATGTATGCTGTGGATGTCATCAGCCCACATGCCTGGGGATTTTAGTATCGGAACATTGTGTTATTAGAGTTCTGTCTAGACGTCTTGAGAATAGTTATTATTTTGTTCCTCTGTGAGCTGAGCTTGGTGCGCTTTAAGCCGGCCTCTGTCGGCCGGCGCTGCTTGTTAGCAGGCTGGTATTTTCCCATGACTGTGACTCCTCTGGGTCAGGGTAAGCTGCTCTCCAGACTGAGATTGGACCCAAACGCCCCAGCAATCCTTACTGGCCCCAAACAGCATGTCTGCTGCAGTCTAAACCACCTTTGGCATAGTTTCCAGAGGCTGCGCTGTGATTTTTACTTTTAATTTTTTTTTCTCCTCAAGCAAGCTACTGGTAACAACTTTGAAATCATGATGACATTCTTTTCTGAATAGAAGTCCATTCCGGGGTTAGTGGAGAAATATTTTAGAATGTCGTATTTTCGACTGATGTTTCTGTCCAGTAAAAATATTTTCTTACTGATTTCAAACACAAACATACACACACACACACACACACACACACACACACACACACACACACCCCATTTCTAGTGTTTACAGTCCTTCACATTTCAGTTAATTCTGGCACACTTTTCCATGTATGGTTCATAATGTAATCAGTGCATTGCAAATCACCAGTGCTGCCCCGTAGAAACAGACTCCTTCTGTTTCTGTCCTGCCTGTTGGTGTGGAGGGAAGAAACGACCAGTGCTTTCCTTGGTCGAGGCTCACACACTACGTCAGTGAGCGAGACAGACATGAGCCTGGTTCAACCCACAGCTGTTGTGGAGTATAAAAGTTATTTATAGGTAAACTGATGCCTGTTGTATCTCTTCATTGACGTGAAAAACAAGCTGCTGGGTGATACGCTGCATTAACTAACTGCCCTGCCAACATATGCAACCGGGGCTCCAGGATAATTAAAGCTATTTGCACAACTCAACTAAAAGCTCATTACTTATTTTAAAATGCATTACTCTTTCTTTAGCCCTCATCTCTTTAAATCTAGTTATGTTGCGAATGTGTCGGACAGAGCTCGACATCTTTTCGACTACGTGCAATATAAAGGAATTGTCTCTCATAGCAATATTTCGGGTGAACTCATAACAGTCTGGCTGTAATTGAGGCCATTTGAAATCTAGCTGTCTTATATAAGGTTCGATTTGGTGCTTGAGATTTGAAAACTCACAGTCTTCGCGTCTTTCTCATAAATGGAAAAGGGTTCAGCCGAGGCCCTGAAAGTCCAAATTTTGTTTGAAAATTCTTCTAGATCCGGATCCTATTATGCCGTTTACTGCTAGGGCACATGAATGGCTTACTGAGGTCAAGCCCTCTTTAGATGATACATTTTAAAAATTAATCTTTTTCTGCTCAATTATTGAACAAAATTGAACATCTACTCCTCAGCTCAACACTGATCTCCGGTTCATTCACAGGAAAATGCAATGGCCAGGCTCTTGCAAAGGCTTCACACTTGCCTTGGTGAAGTTTACAAAGGCATATAAAGGTCATTTAACTTTGTGTTGATTTTGTTTTTTATAGCCCTCTAGCTGCTGAGAGTGCCTACCCATTACCATTTGGACTGGGTCTTCCTTACATGTCTGCCAAATTCCACTGCCATTCCAAGGGCAAAGTCTGAGGTGGCCTGGCCAAGTGGAGAATCAACACTGTGGGTGTTATGAGCCCCTTCACCTGTTAGATTCTGTTTCCCAACATATGGCGCAGCTGCATGTGGCACAAAGCATTCAAACTCTTGTTGGACTGGAACGTTTTTACAGCAGCATGCAAAGACTGTTGTTTTTTTATTTTAAAACATAAAATCAAGAAGTTTGGTCAAATATGTTGTTTTACTAATGAAAATAAGTTCATTTCCTCCACTGAGAGCAATTCTGCATATTAGAATGCTTAATTACTCTTTATTTGCTGACTTTAACATTTTGTAGGATTAAAAATACATAAACTGTAGTATGTGCAAACCTTTTCCCCCTATTAGATTACACTTTGCAAATGAATAGACAATATGCCCAAAGATTGTACAGAAAATGCCACGTTTAAGTTTGTTACCTGCATAGCAACTTATTTTGAATTATAAAAAAAATCAATATAATTTGACTGAAAGATTTCGGAGGGTGTTCCATTTTTCTTTGTCTTCAAAGGTGCCATTTTAGTATCAAGTCCGGACACGACGTTGGACATTCTCAAATCCAGTTTATAATAGAGTTCAGTTATGGAAATGTTCTGCCCCATTGAAACCTCAAGCCTTGCATTCAGAAAATGAATGATTAATAATATGCTAACAAGATCTGAAGGCACATAATATCGTCAGGTTAGGCATGAAGACAAAATGAAGCTTTTAATTGTCACTGTTAAGCTGGTCGGTGGGGGAGGCAGGGTGGGGCGGAGGGGGGAGTGACGGAAAATCGAGAGGGAGTTTAGGTTTCACTGTAACACTTATTTGTCGTATTTGTTGTTGTTGTGAAGGGGCCATTTCTCCAGACTGGCTATTAAAATTCGTGGTCTAGCCTTTCTACTTAACTGTTCGCCCCAGTCTCATTATTTGCTATATCGACTTTAGCCCCTAAATTGCAAAGTGTGTTGCAGTCACATGTAGTTTGAGCACTGAATAAGTACCTCAACATAGTATCTGCAGACCTCAGCACAGTTCACTCTCCAAAGCCTCATAGCTGTCAACCAGGAAAAATAGCCAAATTAATAATTCAAGGCAAGAAAAGTGCTACTTCCTTTGAATAAAATGTTTGCTACAGTGCAGTTTCTTGTTATGGTTCGACCTGTGTGAAAGCTCACACACGGAAATGAGCAGGGAAGGAAAATTCCAGTTGGCAGGTTATAGTAGAGTATTTCTTATAAGGATTCAAAGGAGTAAAAACGGTTTACTGACCTGCGAAGAAGAGAGAAAAAAAACCTTATAACTTGGCTAACTAACAGTCTTTGTTCAGAACATATTGTTTGGAACATATGTAGTTACTGATCAAATTTAGCATCGCTGTTTATTTTCCAGTGAATCAGAGTATCAGAAGAATTTCATTTAATGGTGATAATAAGTTGGGGTGCCCGAGGGTGGAGTTTTTCTCTACATATCGGTGATGGTTTTCACCAGGTGCTCCAGTGACCTCCCATAGTTCAATGACAGACACTAGATGAGCAAAAGTATTGGGACACATCTGTTTTTCAGGGTACAAAGGCTAGGCCCCTTACTTCCAGTGAAGGGCTTAATCTTAATGCTTCAGCATAGCAAGACATTTTGGACAAATTTCCAACTTTGTGGACAATATTTCCAACTTTGTGGACACAGTTTGGGGAAGAACCTTTTCTATTCCAGCATGACTGTGCCCCAGTGCACAAAGCGAGCTCCATAAAGACATGGCTGGATGAGTTCAGTGTGTGGAAGACCTTGACCAGCCTGTGCAGAGCCCTGGCCTCAACCTCATCCAACATCTTTGGGATGAACTGGAACAGAGATTGGGAGCCAGACCTTCTCACCCAACATCAGTGCCTGACCTCACAAATGCTCTACAGAATGAATGGGCTCAAATTCCCACAGAAACACTCTGGAGGCTGTTCTAGCTACAAAGGGTGATCAACTCCATATTGAAGTCTATGTATTTAAATGCAATGTCATTAAAGTTCTTGTTGGTGTGGTGGTCAGGCATCTCAATACTTTTGTCCGTATAATGTATGTCTGGTGAAATGGTGATGACCCGGGTTAAAGATAAACATATTGTTACCCCATATTGTTGAGTACAGTGTGTCTTATAAGATGAAGTGTAATAGATCCACTCTCATGCCTCAGAGTTGACCAGCGTGGTTTGAAGGGTCCCATCATTTTTTACTCTCTGGAATTGTCCACACCTGGCTTGAATTTAGGCCAAATGAGGCAAATAAGTTTTGAGACCTAATGGACACTAATGGATTTACGTGGAGGGTGCCATTGTAAGGTTGTTCCATAGTGAATTCACTTCTTATCACTTAGAAAATCAACAAAATGTTATGTAACCAGGGGTTCTCAGGTTTTTGTGTGCATCTGTACATTGCAGTTTCGACATAGTGTTCAAGTGTTTGGTTGTTTATCAATACTAATAAAACCAAAAATTCAAGCTTGTGTGAAACTGGTTCTGGTACACTATAATGGTATAGAAAGTATATCACCCAGCACTAAAACTCTTGGACTTTGGAAGATTTTAGAGAAACTGCATGACCCAGTTTTCTTGCTGGTTTCAGTGTTCAGATTCTTTTGAACATTTTGATTAGTTGAACAGATGTATTTGATTAGGAAGTGAACTTTGCAGAGTGGTAAGTCTCCAGTAGTGCAGCTAGGCACTACTTATTTAAAACCAATCTTCTGAAAAGTGCCAATATCGGTTCCTTTGCTGTTTGATCCAGTGATACTAAGAATGCACTGAGAAAGAGATTAAAAAACACCAACTCTGGAGTTTTCTTCCCTTCACATTTTCTCTCATATCTTTGAAAATGTTCGTTTTTTCTGAAATCTGCTGCAGAATGTTGTCTGGGGCAGTGGAGGCTGTAGGTTGGTTTTACTGGATGTCAGACTGGGCTGTTGCAGCTTCTGTAACTGCATTTTCCTTGTGTGGTTGGTAGGAGCCATGGGGAGCTGATTAATTTTGGTTCATGGTGCTCTTAAGTCAAGTAAAATCATTTGAAAGAAACTTGAGAAAGTTAAAATGACTCATTTACACTCAGAACTACACACAGATTAACACTTGTCCCTTGACCTCTACTTGTCTTACATTCATTTGACAAATTTCCCTTTTATGCAACATGTGTGACTAATAAAGGATTATCTTATCGTATGTTGCCCAAAACACTCAAACTTAAGGACAGTGGGAGTCTTACATCAGGGCTTGAATTTTAGAGCGGTATTCGGGTCAGTGTGTATAATTTCATTGCTTTTCGCATATCTAGCACTTATGCGGGACATCCCTGTACCCATGTACGGAGATAATAATAATAATAAAAATAATGCTTGCGCATTTGCACTGATGCGGGATGGACCGACTGCTTGGGTGTTGGATAACTTGCTGTGCTCTCTCTCCTTTTCTCCACAATGTTACGAGCCCTGTCTGCTGTCATAGGATCTTTTGCTAGCATATACAGAATGGTTTCAGTGAGTAAGACTTTAATATATATATATATATAAAATTCTTTTTCTATTGTGCCCAGCCCACTCTGACCTCATTTTGAGGCTGCTGTTTGTTTTTTGCCTCTAATGAAGTTTGAGGTCTGCAGTGATGGATGAACCTCAGACAGTATGGACTGATTCTACTCCTGGCTCTGAGAGTTTGACCCCCTCCCTTAACAGATGGTCTTTTTGCCCTTCTCTTTCTCTCAGCCTCTCACTACCTTATTTTCTCTTTCATACTCGCCTTTACTTTCATTTCACCTCCAGTGGACAGTGCAGAAAAGTATCAAGCATCTCACTTTATAATGTAGCAAAACTGACTTCCCGTTTCTCCAAAAAGAAGTTAAACAGAAATTTGGAACAAAAAAGTGATGTGCAAAAAAATGCAGTGATGTGCACCATATAGGAAATGTTAAAGGCGTCATTTGGTTTGTGAAAACACTTCATTCAAAATGTGCATTTAATATTATAGACATACTGGCACTCTAATGCATTGCCATTATCAGTAATACAAATATTATATTATACTAATTTAGATCATATTGTTGAGATGTCACTGTTTTTTTCATGATTGGTGTAAAGCGATCCACGTATGTGCTTTGTATGTAAATGTTGACGGAATACAAGAGTAGGCTTTGGCTCATTAAACGCACTGATGCATAAGAGAAATAGATGCACTGTTTACGTCTGTTAAATATAGTGCCTCTGGTAATTCTGTTAAATGTAATGCATGGCTTGCTGACTTCTTTCATTAATTAATTGCTGAGGGCAAAGTTTAAATGATTTAAATATTCATTTTGAATCATTTATTAGATAGCCCTGATCCTTTGTATAAAAGATATAGTGGGATTTTTTGTCTTTTTAAAATGCCAAATAGACATCCATGTCGTATAACATGCAAGGTAAAGTGGGGAGGGGATGATCAAACAGTTCCATTAAAGCTCCCATGACATGAAACTTTCACTTTGTGAGATTTTTTTAACATTAATACGAGTTCCCTTAACCTGCCTATGGTCCTGCAATGGCGATAGGTGTAAAGAGTGCTTTGGTCATCCTGCTCCGTCGTTCAGAGAGTGACAGCTCAGATGGCCCGATCTGGAATTCGGCCCCGCATGACGTCATGAGGGGGGAGGTTACCTCCCCTTTCTCGTTCTTTGCCCGCCCAGAGAATTTCGCACCCCTCCCCAAAAAAATTAGCTCCACCAACTGTCATGGCTTGCCAACGGGCGAAGCATGGCAGTTGCTGGGTGCTTCAATGTAAAAATCAGCACAAATGTATTTCTTTTAGTTCCTTCATGCAAGCCTCTGAAGAACCAGTGGGTTAATTTTAGTTTTTCTGGAAATTCGCCGACACGACTTCCTAAAAATGTGTATGTCTGCGCCAAACATTTCGGCAAAGACTTTCCTCAGCTTGGGGCAATACAGAGCTGGGTTTGCTGAACGGCTGGAAATTAAGTCTGGATCAGTACCAACTCTCTCTGCACAAGTAAGTCAACTTAACGTTATGTAATTTTGTTGCTTTGCTGTATATGGTTGCCCAGCTTTTCACTCTTAGAATGTGGCCGTAACATTAGCTCTGCAGCTAACAGCCCATTTAGCAGGCTACTGTCGCAAATGGAAAGGTAGATTGCATCAGGTATGTGTGTGAATGGTATGTGAATACGCACATTAACTCGAGTTAATGTATCTCTTTGTTTTTTGGACAACCGTGCTGCTGTTAATCAACGAGCCATTGCTATACACTGTAAACTAGTGAGGTGTCATGCGCAAAAGCATCGGCTCTTAGAGCGAGTGAGAGCCGGCAGAACTTTTGTTTTGATTGGCAGCATGGCAGCCTTGTGGCCAATCACATGTGAGGATATAAGATAATACCATTATGTGAAAAGAGAGAGGGCGACCGACGCAACAGTCAGGTGGAGTGTCTGTCCGTCCCCTCAGTCAGTGAGTGAGACAGTAGACAGCGCTGAGGAGGAGAGTGTGAGCGCGTCGCAATAACACGTAGATATGACTGACACCCGTAAACGAAGCAGCATCTGGCTGCAGTTTAAAGATATTGGGAATAGCAGAGCGGAGTGCCTTCACTGTAAAATGACAATAACAGTAAG
>JBBPCX010067408.1:0-13287 GCA_037974365.1 Hydrocynus forskahlii | reverse complement strand
AGAGAGAGAGAGAGAGAGAGAGAGAGAGACAGAGAGACAGAGAGACAGAGAGACAGAGAGACAGAGAGACAGAGAGACAGAGAGGGAAAGAGAAAGAGAAAGAGAGAGTGAGAGTAAGAGAGACAGAGCGAGAGCAAGAGCGAGGCAGAGCAAGAGCGAGACAGAGCGAGTGAGAGAGACAGACAGACAGACAGACAGAGATAGAGAAGGAATGAGAGAGGGAGAGGGAAGGAGAGAGAGAGAGAGAGCGCATGGGTGGACAAATATGAGAAAGGTGAGTAGAGACAAGAAGAAACAAAAATGAAGAGTAGCAGAGAAACAAATGGAGAAGAAAAGAGAAGTCGTCCCACCTTGCAGCCACAGTTGTCCTTCAGCTTCTTGAGTGCAGCGATGTGTCCCTTTGCCAAATCCACTACATGAATATAATCCCTCACTCCTACAGAGAGAGACAGAGAGACAGAGAGAGACTGTTTGGTAGCTCTGTTCATTGTATTCAACCCATAGAACTTATGAACAGCAGTGTATTCATATACACAGATTTTAATCTCCACCATCCATATCCGTGACTTTACCTGTTCCATCGACTGTGTTGTAGTCATTCCCAAACACGTTCAGATGTTTTCTTCTTCCGATAGCAACCTGGAACACCACAGAACAAGCATTCCTTATCAACACTAATCCAAATCAGTAGTCCAGGGCAACAACCAAATTCCGACCCTTTTGGTTCTGACTGGTCGGGTGGGTTACCTGGGCTACGTACGGCAGAAGGTTGTTTGGTATGCCTTGTGGGTCCTCGCCGATTTGTCCTGAGACGTGAGCACCAATGGGGTTGAAGTACCTGAGCAACACTGCATTCCAGTCCTGGGAGAGGAGCTCGATTAGTGAACAGGAGTGTACAGGAAAGAATGTACCCATGTTTTAAAGATGTGGTACTTAATATCCTGCAGTTTGTGCTGTGTCTGTGCCCAAATTCACCTGATTTAGCTTCTCAGGGGTTGTAGTCAATCAGCTCAAGCATGAATGTTTGACCCACCCAATAAAAACTGTGAAAACTGCCTAAATCACACATTCTCACTGACCGGGCAAAGTCAGGCTTCAGGACTATTTTACTGGGAACTTGTGTCTGTTTATACAGATAACAGTAGAGTTGCACATTTTTACTGCTACATTTTTAAATTGTGATGCCTTTCATGGTATTATGAAACATGAAACAGACACGAATTCATTAAACATGAAACAGATGAAATTACAACAGATTACAGTTATTTACATTTATGCCTTTTTAATTCCAGTAAGTGATGATTGGGTCACTTTACTGGAATTAAACAGGCATGAAGTCTGTAAATAACTAATCTGTTGTAATTTCGTCTGTCTCATGTTTAATGTCCATTACTGTCTGTTAGACGTTGTTTCTTGTTCCGTGTCTCAACTATGAAGTGACCTTGAGTTTGAGAAAGCTGCTATATAAATAAAAACGATATTATTGTTAAATGTTTCAAATGGTACGTTTACCCCCCCATCCATTTAGTCTGTGTATAAAAAATAAGCTTCAAAACATGATTTTTGTGATGTCACAAAACCAAGAATCTCCTTATCCTGGCTGCAATAGTTTAGCCCCGCCCATTCATGCACTGATTTGCCAATGCACGTTTTTCTACCACCGACCTTTTCTGCGCTGCACTGATCCCGGATCATCTCCTCGATGAAGAACTTGGTCTTGCCGTAAGGGTTGGTGCAGCCGCCTGCTGGATGCTGTTCGTCGATGGGGAGCTTCTGAGGATCGCCGTACACCGTCGCCGAGCTGCTGAACACCAGATTATAGACCCCATAAGCCTGCATCACCTGAAAGAAAAAACACACACACATTAATGTTAATCACTATATCAGAATGATGTGAAACTACTCCGTTTCCTCCGTGTGTGTGTGTGTTGATCTTTGTGGCAACCAAATGTCTCCACTACACAGTCTCTCTCTGTCACACATGCACACGCACGCGTGCGCGCACACACTCACACGTGTGTGTGTGTGTGTGTGTGTGTGTGTATCACTGTATCTGAATTATATGAAACTACCTAGTTTTCCTTGGTGTGTGTAGATCTTTGTGAGAATCAAATGTTTCCACACAAATTTCATAGTTCATCACAGATGCCCACAAAACATATGCTGTTCTCTTTGCGTACAACAGAAAGTCCGCCCGCACTAAAGACTGGAAATATCAGCCACCTGTTCCAACAGGATCTAATTCATAAAACAACCAGCCTGCAGACTGAGAACCTCACTGATGGTCACACTACACACTCCTACATCACTCAGACATGTGATGAACTTCTCACTTATGCTCAGAAGTGTAGTTACTGGCATTTTGTTAAACCTTTTGGTTACTTTGCATAATTTCTTTAGTGTGATTACACACACACACACACAACTAAATTAATTACAGGAGTGCACTCTTTGTACTATAGACCACATAAGAAAATACTGGTATCTTCAAGTACTACCAGCATGATGTTAAAATACAGTAGTGTAGACTGAAGCTACATACAATAAATAACTTATTAGGGATGAACAGTGTAATTTAATACTATTTAATGCCAACTGTTCTCAATCACAGCTTAGGGGTTACAAAAGAACTGGCACCTAATTCTCACACACACACACACTCTCACTCACGCTCACACTCACTCACTCACACTCGCACGCTCTCGCACACGCGCACTCACTCTTGCGCACGCACGCTCTCGCACGCTCTCTCGCACACTCACACTCACTCTCGCACACGCACACACTCACTCACACTCACTCACACTCACTCTCTCTCGCACGCACTCTCGCTCGCACTCTCGCGCACGCTCTCGCACTCTCGCGCACGCTCTCTCGCACACACGCACACACTCGCACACTCGCACGCACTCTCGCTCGCGCACGCGCACGCACACACACACACACACACACACACACACACACACACACAATCAAAACAAAAATATTACAGAAAAGACTAAACTTATTTTTAATCCTGTTTCACACACACAAATATCAAAACAAAAATATTACAGAAAAGACTATTTTTTAATCCTATTTCATAGACAAGTTATTTTAATTCATTGCAGTACATTGCCAGTATAATGTTTTTTAATTATTTTTAATTATTTAAAAAATAAATACCACTAGAGGGAGGACTACAGTTTAAAAAAAAGTTAAGTACAGTTGGCCAGTAATTTTTAAACATTCACATTTGATTTTTGCTGTGTGTCTCAGATACTGAGAGAAAATGTATAAAAAATGTGGTCTCTTTTTGTTCTTTCTCCAAAACAAAACTCTATGCAACAATAACTCTTGAAATTCAAATCATAATAACTCTTGAAAGTCAAATCAGCATTTCTCCACAATGAAATGTTCACAATCGAATTGAATGTGATATCAACTGAAGGTTGTGATATCAACCCGTCGTTTTTTCACTTTCTCCACATGTTTCAGAGAATTATGACTGAGAAATAAAACGTAAGCCTTGGCTGAACTCAGAGTGGTTGTTTAAGGTAGAGAGCGTGGTGTCTGCCTGAGACTCACCTCCAGCAGGTTGATGGTGCCTGTAAGGTTGACCCTGTAGTAGCGTAAGGGCTGCTCCACCGACTCTCCCACTGCTTTCAGCCCAGCAAAGTGCATCACTGCATAGAAGGAGTGCTGCAGAACACAGAAGAGCATGCAGTAACACACCACAACCACTAGAGGGGACAGCAATAATTCTTTAATACCTTAACTTCTGTTAACCATTAAAAGTCTAAAATTGTAACTGTTTTACTATGAGATAACAAACAATCAAAATAATTATTAACACAGTTAGTTACATAATGATTCGTACACAAAGGGTGCCTCCGAAGAACCAGTTTAGTTAGTTTAGAAGATCTTCCAAGAACGACTACATTACTTGAGGGTCCTCTAAACTAAAGATTCCTCACACTGATAAACTCGTTATTTAAAGAATCATTCCCTGAAAGGTGGGATCACATATAGTGTCCTTTCTGGCAAACTAAGTTTTAAGAGTACTTTTGATTAATTTGTTACTGGGTTTGAATCTTCTTTGACAAGTTTGAACCTTTTCTTAAACGTCTTTTGAATGAGCCCAAACTCAGTTCAGTGGTGATGTGTTTGGTGTCTGAATGGCAGGTTTATTCGCTGAAGGGCACCGATACTCTTCCATGACTTGTTAGCTACATTAGCCCTGAAGCTCCAGTGCAAAACAAAAGCAAGTAGAATGAATTTCTGCAAGAAAAGGTGAAGTCTGATTGTGCTCTCGCTCTCACATGAGCTCATTTTCTGACGCGCACTCCTGAAAACGGGCAGGAAAAACATGCGTGGCTGTGAAAGACAAAAATTGAAACAGCACAGAAAAAAAGTACAAACAGCCAGTTCACTTAAACCTTAGGGCCGAATATGATAATCACTTTACGGCTTAACTGTGCTGGCTTGCAGCTTGCTGGATAACTCACAGCAGCCTCAGGGCTAAAAAATAAGAGTTCACGAGCTGAATATTTTAAAAACCAGAACAACACCGATATAAACTCATTTCATTACTGTCCAGTGCTTAATGTCTTAAAGGCTGTTTAGGAGCCTCTTTATCTGCCATAGCTGTTTTTTGCTCCAGTTTGGGCCAGTGTTGCCTACTATCTCCTACAGAAACTAGCTGAAGCTTACCCAGAAAGTCGCTAGATGATGACACATGCTAATTTGCATATAAATGACGCCATCACGTCACGCCATGTTGGCGTTCTCAGAATCAGAATTTTAAAAAAGAAAAATGAAAGGAGAGGAAGGAAAGGAGAGGAGAGGTTTGGGAGGTGAAAGAGACAATGTTCGTGTTCCTGTGTGGCATCTAAAAGAAAGATCTGTTATACACCTGAGAGGGATTTCTTTCTTACTTTGCTTAAAAATATAACATTCTTTTGCTTGTAATACAACTTGTTTTGTGAGTGGGTGCGATCAACCAAGAAAGGTTCATGATTGGTCAGTCGATGTGACAGTTTTACTACACACACATCATTCCGTTTCTGAGCATCGGGACGGATGGATGCAGGGCGGACTGGGTCTCAGGCTGATCTGCAAGGAACACTGACCGCAAAGTTGTACAGAAAGTAGCTAAGATTTGTCAAAAATGTCGCTAGAATTGTCGCTTAGGTGCTTTTTGGAAAAAAGTCCTTAAGGGGGTCTGGAAAGTCGTTAGAAATGGCGACAAAGTCACCAAGTTGGCAACACTGCCTCGAAAGTCCCACCATACAGGCAAGATTTTTCACTTTAAATGACCCCAATCCACCAACTGAAAAGTTGCATAAAAGCGCAATACACCGGACGTGCCAGTTATCCCAAACGTCCTCAGAGGAGAAGCGCTGCCACATTTCAGGAATTAAAAGAATAAAAACAAAAAACAGCAGTGTTCATTGGCTGCTAATTTCAGACATTAAGCACATCTAGACACATCAAACTGTCACCCTGAACTGAACCAACTCAACTAAACTACTCAGCTTGATTCTTAGGCACCTGAGTACGAGTCCACCTGCAGCAGAGAGAGTGGAGTGTGTTCGTTCTGACCTGTTTAAAGATTTTCTCCAGGCCGGCTTTGTCCAGCAGGTCCAGCTCGAGGAAATCAATCTTAGTGTCCAGGAACTTCTCGATCCTCCGCAAGCTCTCAGGGACATCGCCTTCTCCTCAACGCCAAACACACAAACACAATCAGACCCAACATACACACACACACAATATAGATTAGGTTATTATGGTCAGAATGAAAGGACAGCAACTACTGTTGACATTAGATAGACCGTTAACTTAAAGGAACAGTTCAGAGAATGTATGCAACAATTAATAGAACCAGTAAGCAGGACATTTAAATAATGAAAATGTCCACTGGCATCCATTCATCATTAGCAACATTAGCATTGCTGGCTGAATTATTCTTGCAATGTTGAGTTAACTGTAAATGTATTAAATATACTACAAAGAACAAATAGGCTACATAACATTCTACAGTAAACAGTGATGTTATGTTCAGTATATCAGTGTGTTCCTTGTGGAAGTCCAGTATTACTGTAGTTTCATCAGAAACCTGGTTTGACTCAATCAGTCCTTCATTAAATTAAATCAGGAGCTGCTGGAGGAACCGAGGAGGAATCTGGAACCGAACCTGTGTTCTCCTCACCAGCTCACACAATATCAGCTACTTTTACAAACAGAACAAATCTTGATACTTTTTACTGCTTTCTTGTTTATTTGTATTTACTCTAATGTTGACTTTGCTGGTTGAAAGACACATCAATTATCACACGCTGAGAAAAATGGAAGTAAATAATTTGCATAGGGGCCTAAGACTTTTGCACAATTCTGTACAGTAAATAGTTCTTATATATTTACCTCGGACAGCATTGCTAAAATTATCGATGACCACTGGTTGATAACCGGCCTCAATCAGCTCCACCACACAGTGACTGCCGATGTAGCCCCCTCCGCCTGTTACCAGCACCTTCTGTGCCATTCTGGCAGCCTCTGCAACACAAACACACACACATACATACACATACACACACACACACACACAGGTATATACCATTAACTTGACAAAGCAGTTGACGGAATTACTGACGCAACAAATCAAGGATGTGAAAGTATGCAGTTACAGGGGTGTGTCTGCCTGGCCTTTGTGCTTGAAGGTGTGTACGTGTGTGTTTGTGTTTGTATGCGTGTGTTTGTATGTCTGTGTTTCTTACCATCCCTTCCTGCCAAAAGCTACAGGTGGCCTAATGCTGTTGAAAATTCTAATACATAAGTGTAACATAGCAAAATGTAGAAAAAAGAGAGAAAACCGGCCAAACAGGTAATGGAATGACCTGATAGCTACAGGAGGGAGGGAGGGAAAGAGGGAGAGAGAGAGAGAGAGAGGGGGGAGAGTAGAGGAGTGAAAGGAGGGATGTGTTCTGTACAAAGTCAGTCTTTATGTTCTCAGCTCTCCCAGAAGTGGCTCTAACACTGCAGTGAAAAGAAGCCAGTTAAAGTAAAAATATCCAGTTTTTCCTATCCAGTTCTCTACTGAAATCAAGTGAAGCTGAAGGAAATTAAGTTTATAGGGAATTTATCTTTTTGGGGGGTTAAAATAAAAAGCTAAAGCTGAACAGTGCAAAACAATAGCAAAGCAGTTGCACCTGAATCAAAATTACTGAATAAAATGAAACAAAAAATAATAAATGAATAACTTACAGACTAAAACGAAGAACCAATGAAGTAAAGTCAGAAATGAAAGGTGTATGAAAAGTATAGAGCCATAGATCTGGGCAGGAGGTCTGACAGACTGAGCTGAGAGCAGGACAGTACAGAGACAGCGGGAGAAATCCTCTCATTCTGCTAAAACAGAGAGACACTCACGGGCCTGAAGTGGAGAGTCGCAGCGGGGAGGACGGGAGGAGGATGGAGTGATGAGAGAGGAGTGAGAGAGAGAGCAGCTCCTCACTGATTTTATTCATTCTCTCTTCCTCCTCTCCCTGTGAGACGTGGAGCCTCAGTGAAACCTCGCCTCTTCTCCCCTTCAAAATAAAAGTCTCTTCATGCGCTGCACGTATCAAGTTAAGAATATCCCAGCTAACCTATTATTATTGTTATTATTGTTAGTAGTAGTAGTAGTATGATGATGATGATGATGATGATTATTAGGAGTAGAATGATGATCATGACTATTATTATTATTATTTATATTATTATTATTATTATTATTATTATTATTAGTAGTAGTAGTAGTAGTAGTAGCAGTAGTAGTAGTAGTAGTAGTATGATTGTTATTAGTAGTAGTATGAAATTGTTTAAGATGATTATTATTAGTAGTAGTATGATTATCATGATTATGATTATGATTATTATGATTATGATTATTATTATTATTATTATTATTATTATTATTGTTGTAGTGGTATGATCATGATTCTTTTTCTTCACATTATTATTATTATTAGTAGTAGTAGTATGATGACAATTATGATGATGATGATGGTGATGATGATGATTATTGTTATTATTACTAGCAGTAGTACTAGCTTCTCATGTGTAGTATCTTATCAGTTTAATATCTGTCCTCTATATTAGGAATACATTTTTTGGGTGGCTGGTGTCCTGGTGGTTTGGAGCTCCCCTTGCGATTGGAAAGCCATGGATTCGAATGCCAGGACTGCCAGGAGCACCACTGAGGTACCCTTGAGCAATCTTAGAAACTGCTTTATTTTCTTTGTGTGCCTAAAATCCTACTTTCATAGTTACTTTTCTGCTTTATCTGTGTAAAGCACAAATTAAAAAAAGAACACAAAGAAAAAGCTTTCTGTATCATGACAAAATAAATATTTTATGCTTTGCATGTATTTTTTCTGACAGTTTAAAGTTTAATTGTATTTTTTAAATATTGGATTCAGTTTAATACCTGATTTAGAGACAATTTGAGGGCAACTTGATTTTAGTATGGTGATTTTTTTTTTTTTTAAACTAACCATACGTGAATTCTCTGTAACCTCCTAATCCTTACTAGGGTTGTAGGTACCCAGAGCCTATCCCAGGCCCAGCAGGCGCGGGGCGGGCTCACCCTGGGGTGCAGGCCGCACACGCGGCCAATTTAAAATCCGCAGTTCACCTGACACCCACGCCACCACAAGACCTGGATTCAAACCCCCAACCCCGGAGGTGTGAGGCAGAGCGCTACCCACTGCGTCACCCTAAAACTAATTTGCTGTAAAACATTGTGTCCATTTATTCTGAGCACTGGATTGTAAACATCTGAGGCAGAGCAGGAAAATGCTGTAAAAAAGTACAGAGAGGTCTGATATACAAAGCAACAGAGCCATTTCCTGCAGGAGACATTCTATCCATGTGTTAAAAATGATGAGGGTGCATGAGAACCATGTGTTTAGATACACATTTTTGTATTTATTAAATCAATTGTATTTTACACACACACACACACACACACACACAATCACAAACACTGGTGTTCTAAGGCAACTTTTATTATGAAGCACTGACCATGTTTAAAGTGAAGGCACTTCCCAGTAAAGTGGACTACAAACTCCTGCTTCACTGCGGTCAGACGTGTCAGTCATGTGCTGTCGCGTGCACCAACCACAGCTGAGTCCACTGCAGGACCAACTGATGACTCCATTAACACCCCCCACGACCAAAAAACACTCACCCCACCCCCTAAGCCTGTTACACACACCTGGTGCCACAGATGTTGTGTGCTCAGTAATCGTGTGTCTAAGTGTATGTGTGTGTGTGTGAGAGAGAGACAAATAATGTGATAATAGCATAAGATAAAAAAGAACTTTATTCATCCTGCGGGAAATTCTTTTGTCATTCACATGCTCAGTGCAACAGAAGAACAAAAGATAAGACAATTGAGAATATTTTAAAAATAGACAACAACCAATAGTGCAACACATTTTTCAGAACATATTTGTAGCTAAATAACTGTAGCTCTGACGTGTGTACGATTTCGAGTACTAAAGATTTCGTGTGCTAACGATTTTGAGTACTAAAATGATATTTAGGTCTTGTCTTAAGAGATTATTACACAACAACAACAACAATAATAATTATTATTATGATTATTATTACTATTATTATTGTTTTTCGTGTTATTATTAAAATAATTATTATTATTACGTTTTTTAAACGCACACATACACTTCATGCTCAAAAGTTTAGACATCTGCTAACCCAGTGTTTCTTCTGAAATCGGGTATAACTGGGGGACCTATTATCCTACTATACACACACACACACACACACACACACACACACACACACGCTATGATGTGAGAGACCTCCATTAATGTGAAAATAAATATTCTGAGATTGTTTTATAATAATTTACAGGACATTATGCGATTTCTTTTACATTAAACCAGTGAGGATCCTGATCATTTCCTATTCCTCCAAAATTCATTTTGCCTGTAAATCCTTACTTAACATTTACAAAATTCATACAGTTTTCTTACACCTCTACCTGTCAGTTTCCTAAAACTTCTTGCTGCTTTGGCTAATTCACAAATCCTGCTTGGCCCCGCAGATCGCTGCGTATTCCCTCAATTTCTGGATGTGTCACCAGACTAGTGACAGATTGAATATTTCCGAGGATCTTGGACTGCATCTTCAGGGAACATTGTTTTTTTTCTCCCAGCTTTCTCTGTCCTTGGTTAGCCCACCTTTCCCTACACACTCCCAGCCGGGGACAGCCAGTCTCTCAGTCACAAAACTTTTGCCAAACCATGGAATTTCACATCTCCTCACATCCGCAGAGCCTCAAGAGAGGAACCGCCCAGAGTCTTCTCATCATTCTACACACCTCAGTCAACACTTTCCCTTCTGATCTTCATACCAGGTAACGTCTCTGGAGGCTGCGAGCTATTGGTGCCATTTGTGTTGGGTAAATGAACCATATTCTGGTATTTTTGTGCCAATTATGAAACGGGACAGTGTACCATTACAGCACAGCTCCTGCAAACACCTCAGACGAAGAGGAAGGTAAGCAGATGAAAACTGACTTTAAGTGGCTCTTTGATAGAAATGACAGGTTGACCACCTGTAAAGAGCCCATATTGTACATTTCTCTTCTATTTTTCTTTTTTTTTTTGACATTTATGTAGTTTTATATGCCAAAACCATTCCGAAAGTCTTTTGTCCCTTGACAGTTCCATTTACCAACCATTTAGAATGAAACAGGCTATTTTTCTTGTCCTTTTTAGGGTCTGTAAGGTCAATATATAGTGCTCAAAAAATTAAAGGGAACGTTTAAACAACAGCATGACTGTTTAAGTGTTCCCTTTAATTTTTTGAGCAGTATATATGCAAATAAGTTTTGTTCCAATTGGCTGAACTGTATCGCATGTCATTCAAAAAGCAGTCCAGAGAACAGCCCTAATAACGTAAATGTAAATGTGTGGAGCTAAACTGCGAAACAGAAAGATGGATAAGTAAATGGATTGGTTTTTGTGACATCACAAAAACAGTGAAGCTAAATCTTGCATCTTGAGTTTCAAATATGGACCTTATGGACCAGCTCTACGTTTACTATGTAAGATTTACACCAAACTCTTATTTCTGAACGTGAGGAAAATTTAGTTTTCCATGATATGGTCCTTCAAAAAAGGAAAAAAAAAGGATCAAATGTGAATAAAGCGACCTGTCCAGGGTGGTTCATCACCTGTAAACGCTTGGATAGGCCAACCTGAACTTCAAAGACTATAATTATATAGCAGTTAGTAAACTGCAGTATCGTGCAAAAGTCTTAGACACCTGGAAAAATTACATTTTGAACCTGTTTAACTGAGCAGTATATGTTTTTAAAAGTTAATATTAGAATATATACAAAAAACGGCCCCTCCTCATGGAGGGCCAGTATTACATCTCATCAAATACCTCCCATACCTGCTTCAGCTCAATCAGTCTTTCATTAAATTAAATCAGGAGCTGCTGAAGGAGTTTCACAAATCCAAACAATGGCTGGAGGAACCAAGGAGGAATCTGGAACCGAACCTTTGTTCTCCTCACCAGCTCACATAATATCAACTACTTTTATAAACAAATCGTGATTCTATTTAAATCTTTCGTGTTAGTTTGTATTTATTCTAATGTTAACTTTATTTGCTGGCAGAAAGTCCTTCTCTGGATAAGATAAATAGTGAGATAAACTTGTCAGGATTTAAACAGATAGCACAGGAGCCGGAGACTTTTGCACAGTACTGTACTTAATAGCACATGAATCTTTGCATTGTGTTTGACGTTCTCAGAGGTGAGGCGATGAAAAGCTCCCAGCTTTGGTTGCCTCCAGCTCGATGTGTCCATAGAATTCACAGTTTTGTCTGTTCATGTGTGTTTTGCCATAGAAACGCTATGTCCCAGGCCGTGGTGCGGTGTCTGAGCCTGTTAGTCTGGGTGTGTGTGGGGGGGTCCCATGCGGCGCCCCCTCAGCACCGTGGCTGGCTGCGGCTGTGGGAGGAGGGCGAGAGCTGTGGGGAGTGTGAGCGGTCGCGCTGTCCTGCGCCGCCGCCTGGTTGTCCAGCAGGTCTGGTGCGGGACCGGTGCGGCTGCTGTGAGCACTGTGGCAACGCTGAAGGTCAGTGGTGCGACCTTAACAGCTCCCAGGAGTTCTACGGCCACTGTGGCGACGGACTGCGCTGCCAGAAGAGGCCGTCCCGGGCCAGGGGCCGGTGGGGCGAGCCCGAGCCCAGGTGTGTGTGCGAGAGCCAGGGTCCAGTGTGTGGCTCGGACAGGCGAACATACCCCAACCTGTGCCAGCTGAGAGAGGCCGCAAACCAGTTAGAGACCACATTACACCCAACAACACGAGGACCATGCAGTTCTGGTAGGTACTTTTCATTTAACCCTCACTGGTCTCATTAGTCATTTAACCCTCACTGGCCATTTTACCCTCACTGGCCTCACTGTGCTGATGTAAAATTATAGTCCTCCAGTTATGTCAGGTTTTCATCAGGGTTCAGTTTCTGACCACAAAGTTGACAGTGGAGGCTTGAAATACCTGAAAACACTTAAACTGCTCAAGGCTGGTAAAAAAATTTATATAATCTTTTAAAATAAAAAAGAGATTAAATGACACGCTCTGTATGTGATATGATGAGGAGGGCTGCAGTGAGGCCTGAAAATGTAATTATTTGAAAACAAATAGTCTATCAGATATTAAACATCTTCTCACTGTAGACCCCTAGTGACCATTTTGAAGTTGGAGTAGAAACTCTTTTTAAATAGATTTGATGTCTATTTTGACATCAAATAGGACACTCTCAGCTCTGTTTGTGAAATGATGTGACTGCTAGTGAGCAATGAGGCCCGACTAAAAATACTGCTGACGTGCTTCCTCTTCTCCATCTAAATATATTTTATCAACGTTACTGAAGACAAACATAGTCTTATATGGTATAGTTTAGGATAATACATCTTCTGGATCTCCAAAACAGGCTGAGACTGAATTAATTTTAAGGCCTATGTGAAAAAGAGCAGAAACAACAGCATGTTAATAATTTTCCTACAGCTCCTCGCATAATCCTAGTGCCCAGAGACACAGAAAACTACACCACGCATGACATAGTGTTTGGATGTGAAGTGATGGCCTACCCTCTACCAAACGTTGGCTGGAAGAAGAAGGGCAGCGATGAGTTTCTGCCCGGGGATGACCCCCGCGTCTCTGTACAGGTGTGACCCCAGGATATCTCTGCATTAATCAGAGCGGTTAGGAGAGGCATATATTAAAAA
>JBBPCX010067407.1:0-13291 GCA_037974365.1 Hydrocynus forskahlii | reverse complement strand
AGAGAGAGAGAGAGAGAGAGAGAGAGACAGAAAGAGAGAGAGAGAGAGAGAGAGAGAGAGAGAAAGGGACAGAAAGAGAGAGAGAGAAAGAGAGAGAGAAAGGGACTGATAAAAAAGAGACCAATTGAAATAAAGAGAGGAAGAATGCAGCTAGAGAGAGAGAAAGAAGAGAAAATGAGGAGAGAGAGAGAGAAGAGAGAGAATGGAGTAAGAGGGGTGGAGTGTTTGTGAGAATGGGGGCAAGTTAATGTGTGAGAGAGAGATAGAGGAGGGGGGATGGACAGAATGTGAGAATGTGAGAATAAAGGAGAGAGTGCGACAGAGGTGAGAGGGGGAGAGGAAGAGAGGAGACAGCTGTGTTTATACGCTCCGCAAACAACACGACTCTTCCTCACTTCCTCTCTCTGACTCTCTCTCTCACACTCTCTCTGTCTCTCACAATCTCTCTCTCTCATGATTCTATCTTCACCTTCTTTTTGCTCTCCACACTTACTACCTATAAAATGGACTGAAGTACATGAGGCTGAATTTTAGTATATATTTTTAAACTGACAGTCCTTTACAGTACTGAAGGGTTCTTGTATCAATAGTGGCATCATTTTTAAGAAAGATTCTTTAAAGAATCATATGCACCATACTCAACGCTAAAACTGAGTAAAGTCAAGAGTCAAGTCGAGTCAGTACCATACGATGGAAAAGCAGGCAAATAACCTTTTAGGCCACATTTCCCTTACCAGGTTATAGCGACACAAATCTGATCTTTTCAAATCAGATATTTCACCTGCGGTCATGAATCAGATACACATCCGATTCCTTTATCTGTAGCACCCATGTGAAAAAGTAATTGCCCCCTAAACTTAATAACTTATGATGCCTTTAGTTGCAGCCAAATACCCCCTATAACTAGAGGTCAGTCTTTCATACCAGTCTGGAGGAATTTCAGCCCCTCTTTATTGCAGGATTACTTTAATTCAGTCTGAGGGCTTTATGAATATAAATGGGGAACCAGGGAATTCGTTTTTTCAGCAAACTTTCATTTTTGGTTATTCAGTTTGTGGACTAGTGGTTAGGGAGTTGCCCCTGTGATCAGAAGGTTGTGGGTTTGAATCCCAGGACTGCTAGTGGCAAAACTGAGGGACCCTTGAGCAAGGTACTGTCTCCCACACAGTGCTCCTCGGGCGCCCCATTGGTAGCAGCCCACTGCTTCACTTGGTTCATGGGTTAAATGCAGAGAAAGAAATTCACACTGCTCATATTGTGTTCTGTGGTGTGTTCACACATGACTGTAAGGGATCACTTCACTAACCCTGTTTAGACCCCATTCACACCTGGTCACTTCATGCATCTTCATGAGTATCTGGATTATATCTGGATCTGCACCCAAGATGCCTTGGAGCCAGATTTAACTCTGATCACTCAAGTCACCTCGGGAGGTCTGAGACACATTCAACACCGAACCCCCCTCCAGCAGAGTCACAGCGCCCCCTGCTTATGGGTGAGACGCCCTTCAGACCGCCACCACTTAGCACAGCATCGCTGCTCTTTCAGTTCATCTCCTGATGTGAGTTTCTCCTCTGAGTTCAACTTTAGTTCCGTATCCCACTCAGAACACGCCGCTCTGCTCAAATAAAGCTCGTTTGTTTAAACTTGACCTCACCTCATTCTTTTTCACCATCTCGCTACAACACACTGCCTTAACATCGGGGGATGGTTACTCTAAAAAGCATTTTCTTGTACACATAAACTGCGACGCTACAAAATTGAGCTTTTCTTTTGAAAAGAACAGAAAAACAAGTAATAGTGCAGGTGATTATTTGCTGTGCATAAGGTGATTTGCATATTCGTCACACAGTGATCTGTCTGACCGGAGACACGTGTGAGATCTGAGTGTAAACACATGTGGCTAAAAACAGATCAGGACAGATCAGAAACAGATATTGGTCACCAGGGTCTTAGTGCAGGCTTCTCCTTTAATACAGAACTGAGGGTGCATTTCCTTACATAAAGGGAATCCACAAAAATTGGAAACAATAATTACAAACTTTAAGCCATTTACATTCCAGAAAAGTGATGATACGGGCCCTTTAATGTCATGAAAGTCATCATAATATGTATCAGTAAAATAGCAACACTGATATTTTGACTAAATCGTGCAGAGCTATTTAGTCCCAAAAAATGTTGAGCCTGAAACATCAGAATCAGAATCAGAGAAGTTTATTGATCTCAGAGGAAACAGCTTAATCGCACAAGATTAGAGGGGGTGTAGTTTCCTTTGGAGGTGCTCCATATCTGTCAATCACGTTCGGGAAGAAATGTGAAATTCGGCCCCGGAAACAGTGCTCGACTTGGGTGTGTTGGTTATTCAAGAGGAAGTGTGTGTACATGATTCAGAACAGTTCGGCAAGACAGAACAACTCCTTTTTGCAAAAAAGATTTCATGACTTCATAATGAATGAACACTCTTGTTTGTGTGTGCGCGCGCGTGTGTGTGTGTGTGTGTGTGTGTCTGTGTGTCTTAAATGAAAGGTTGTGGCGAACAAAGCAGGTCATTATCATGTTTAAGGGTAACTGCAGCAAGGCGACGGACAGAATGAGTAAGAGGCCTCGTCGGCGGAGGGCGAGACGGAGGGAGGGGGCAGGCAAGAGAAGGAAAAGAAAGAAGGAAAAAAAGGGAAGTCGGGCAAAGGGAGGGGAAAAGAAGAGTAGGAGATAGAGGAAGAGCGAGAGAGACACTTCCTCTCAAGCAAATCATTTTTTAGTTTACAAAAAAAAAAAAGACTATTCAGTAAAGCCGAGCCGAACACGCCCAGCTCTGGCTCAGCACTTCTGTCGCTTCCAGTAAGAGTGAAAGTGCGGGCAGGCAGAGTGAGAGGGCCGTGCTGAGAGGAAACGACTGAATTAGGGGGGTTTCCATAGCGCTGCTGCCTCTCCGGTCTCTGCAGCAACAGCTCATCTGACAGACTGACAAAGTCCCTCAGCACATTAGACACATCTCCAGACCTAACAGGGATCTGGAAGCCCTACAGGACGGCTGTGTTGAGGGACAGCACCTGCCCCAGCACTCCTCAAGCTATGAGGTAACTCTGGAGTCACTCTAAAGACTTTTAAAGTAAACTGGCCTCTTATAGTCACACGTGAACATGCCACAGCACAGCACACAGTGTGAACGGTGTGAAATTCTTTCTCTACATTTAACCCATTCACCAAACGGGGGGGAGGGGTGTGTATGGTGCCTTGCTCAAGGGTACATCAGTGGTGCCACTGGCAGTCCTGGGATTCAAACCCACAACATTCCGATCGCAGGGCAAACTCCCTAACCACCAGGCCACCAGCTGTTTAGAGCTATGAGGTAATTCTGGAGTCATTCTAAAAATGTTTAGAGAAGCTCGGGTAGCTCTGGAGTAACAATGGGAGGAGTCAAGTCAAGTTTATTTATACACAAAGGTCCTTCAATGTCCTTTAAAGAAGTAGAATAAATATATTAATACATTAATACATTAATATTAGTAGGAAGGAAAAAAAAAGAATAAAAGAAATAAGAGATTAAAAGTGCAATAGAAGTGCAATAGAAGTGCGTTTCAAAGGCGATGGAATAGAATAGTACAGTTTTTAGCTTTTAGCAGTGTCCCCGGAATGCCATGAGTAACCCTAAGGTGACTGCGAAGTAACCATGAGGTAACTCAAGAGTAGTGACCCACTGTTACCCCTGGATTAATTTTTGGATGATTCTGAAGTAAACCTAGGATTAAGACTGAGTAACTCTTGAGGCAATTCTGGTGTAACTCTTGAAAATCATAAAGTAACCATGAAGGACCCCTACAGTAACTATGGTGATGAGGGGAAATTCCTGAACAGTCCAGAAATTAGTCAGGAGGAACTGGATAAATATGGAGAAACCAGGTAATAGTTCCACAGACAGCCTGCAGATTAACTGTGGAGCAACTAGGAGATCATTCTGAAGAGTTTGGGAATTTAGGAGTTTGGGAACTCTCGTGTAACTCTGAGGTTATTGTGGAATAACTCTGGGGAAACTGCAACAGCCACAATGTACTTCTGCACTCCAGGTTCAGGGATGTTTCTCAGGTTCAAGTCCCAGTTCCCCTTTGATCATGAATATGGAGCAACTCTTCAATGACCCTGAAGTAACTTTAGGGCAGTTCTGGAGTAGTTCTCTAGTACCTATGGGGTATTTAAGAAGCGACATTATGCTGTAATTCTAGAGTAACTCCAGAGTAATTATGGGGTAATTCCAGAGTGACTCTGGAGTAATTCTGCAGTAAATCTACAGCAATTCTAGAGTAATTGTGGAGTAATTCTATAGGAACGCTGGGGTAGTTATGCAGAAATTCTCAAGTCACCCTGGAGTAATTCTGGGGTAATTCTAGAGTTACTCGAGTACTTATGGGATAATTATACAGTAACTCTAGTACAATTATGGAGTAATTCTAGTGTAATTATGGGGTAATTCCAGAGTAACTCCGGGGTAATACTAGAGCAGTTATGGGGTAATTGTACAGTACCTCAGGAGTAATTCTACAGTAATTTTAGAGTAACCCTGGATTAATCCTCCGCTAAAGGTCATTCTGTGTGTAAACTCCAACTCTAGAGAAACTCCAGTGGGTTGGAGTTTAGCTCGAATGCTGTTCTGGGGGTCAACCCAGCCTGATCTAGATCATCAGACTCCTTTCTTCAGTTTCTATTCAAAGTAGTTTGTGAAGTCTAATAATTGCCTCAGCAATTTGTTCAGCTACAGCATCACCAAATAATGTTTAATGAGCAAGAACAGTCACTCAGCACCGTTAATAACCCCGCTTTTCACAGCCACACCCACACACCTGGTCGAAGAGCTGTTTGCCAGTGGTGTTCGGCAGAATGGCGAACTCCAACTCAGCATCCATCGTGGTCACGCGTACACTGATCTGTAACAGATGGAGACAAAAACAAACCAGACAGTGAACAAAAACAAATCAAGACAAAAACGTGTTTAACCACATAAAACAAAGCGGTCTGTGAAAAAAGTGAATGAACAAAGGAGAAAAACACGAATGAAACACCAGACACCAGCTGTTCACACATGAGAAAGCGTACAGACGAAAGAGCAAACACAGAACACACAATTTTATCACACCACCTTCACTTTACCTGCACAGATAATATTTAAAAATATATTGAAACCGAATTCCTCAGTTATCATGACTGAGAAAGAGTAACAGGATCAGGGGGTTGTGTGTGTGTGTGTGTGTGTGTGTGTGTGTGTGTGCGTGTGTGTGTGTGAGTGTGCGCGCAAGACTTGAAATGCTAACAGACTTGACCACACTCTGGAATTCCGAGTAAGATAAAAAACAATGGAAGGAAACAGAGCAAGGGAAGACTGGAAAGAGATAGATCTTCCTCTCTCTCTCTCTCTGACACTGTGTATCCCCTGATGACCATGGATAACCAATCATAGAGCATCCTTCAGCATACACAGCTTTAAACTAAATATAACCTAAAATATGTATGTATTTTAATTCATTTATTAACCCTCATAGTCACACATGAATACACCACAACACAATGTGAAATTCTTTCTCTGCATTTTAACTCATTCACCAAGTGAAGCAGTGCACTGCCGCCAACGAGGGGCACCCAGGGAGCAGTGTGTGGGGACGGTACCTTGCTCAAGGGAACTTCAGTGGTGACACTAGCAGTTGGGATTCAAACCCCCAACCTTCTGATTGGAGGGCCAACGCCCTAACCACTAGGTGATCCAGCTGCCCATTTATATATATGTAATGTGTGTGTGTGTGTATATATATAGGTACAACAGGTGATTTTTGGCCACCTACTGTAGCGTATAGGAGCGTTTATTAAGGTCATGTATGGACTAATATCTCCTACTATAACGTATAGGAGTGTTTATTAAGGTCATGTATGGACTAATATCTCCTACTGTAACGTATAGGAGTGTTTATTGAGGTAATTTATGGACTAATATCTCCTACTGTAACGTATAGGAGCGTTTATTAAGGTCATGTATGGACTAATATCTCCTACTGTAACGTATTGGAGCATTTATTAAGGTCATGTATGGACTAATATCTCCTACTGTAACGTATTGGAGCATTTATTAAGGTCATGTATGGACTAATATCTCCTACTGTAACATATTGGAGCATTTATTAAGGTCATTTATGGACTAATATCTTTTACTGTAGTGTATAGGAGTGTTTATTGAGGTAATTTATGGAGTAATATCTCCTATTTGAGTTCTATAGAAGCATTTATTAAACTTGCTTACGGGCTAATATCTCCTAGTCTAGGTCAATGGGAGCATTTATTCAGGTTGTTTATCTCCCATTCTAGCATCCAAGAACATCTTTTAAATCTCCCGACTCAACAACTCCTTCTTCCCCACTGCCATCAGACTCCTGAACAGCTGACCTACTCAACTGTAATTCTGCACATTGGTCACTTTGCACACTAAGCTCCTCCATCTACCTCATACTGTAATTTTTCTGCTCCTTTGCATTTCTTTCATTGCAAATGCACAGTTGATATTTACATCTGCACATCACTTAAGTCTTCACTTACTTATTTTTTATTTTATTTCTGCTCTATTTTTTACACACACACACACACACACATATATATATATATATATATATATATATATTTCTAATGTTATTTTTATTTTTATCATAT
Source organism: Hydrocynus forskahlii (assembly GCA_037974365.1). Lineage (NCBI taxonomy): Eukaryota > Metazoa > Chordata > Actinopteri > Characiformes > Alestidae > Hydrocynus > Hydrocynus forskahlii. The sequence continues at coordinate 6,607 of JBBPCX010067407.1, read as the reverse complement.
TTTACTTTATTTATTAACTCTTAACCTAACTCACCATTTGTGTGTGGACAGCAAAGAAAGAATTTCATTGCAGAGAGAAATGCAATTTCGTCTGTACATATGACAATAAACGCTTTGAATCTTGAACCTTGAATCTTGAATTATTTATCTGACTAAGTGAACGATCATTTCAGTAAAAAGTTGTTTCCCATTTCAGTAAACTGTAAAGTTTCAGGCCTTTAACTTCATACACACACTGTTGCTAACAAAGTCCTTGTCAAAATACCTAAATTAATTGTTGTATAAATTGTTCATTTCAAATTAAGTGTCAGGATTCGCAGATTAGTTTCTTGTTATGTAATAACAAGATTTCTGGAGGAAAAATAATGGACTAAAGTTCTTCTTCAGTTGTTTAAAGCTTTCTATTAAACTCAGTTGAAGTTACTCTCCATGCTTCCAAGATATGATTCAACTAATCAACTAATTAACAATAAAGTGGGGAAAAAAAAGTAATGCAGCATATGGGTGAGGGAGTTGGGACCCCCAGTACATTACAGTGTACGAGTACAGTATATTTATGTCCTTTTCCTTTTTCTGTGGCTTAGTTGTTCAAGATCAGGGGTCACCAACATGGTGCCCGCGGACACCAGGGTGCCCCCAAGGACCACACTGAGTAGCCCGCGGACCTGTTCTAAAAATAGCACAACTCACCAGTGAACAGCATCTAACATTTCATTTTATCCTGTTACTATTCTTCTTTAATCACATTTGCACTGATATAGATTTGAAAATTACAATATCTAAAAAAAGCATTTAAAACATGTTTATTATACATGAAGTTTAGATAAGTTTAGGTAAACTCTGTTCTAGCGTATCAAACTGGTAGCCCTTAATATGGCTCAGTACCCGTGAAGTAGCTCTCCGTTTCAAAAAGGTTGGCGACCCCTGTTCTAGATTATGATTTTACAACTGTGTCAGGATGGCTAAGCGACTTAGGCTAGGGTGTTTCGACTTCAGGTTACATCACTGTCATAGGAACAGACCCCCTGTATACTGGACTAATATGATTGCTGTGTGTATTCTGATCTTGTGGTTCTTTTCTCCCCAGGTGTGCTGAGCCTGCCAGACAGCCTGAACCTGCATCGTGACCAGCAGAGAGCCGGGAAGAGCGGGGAAGGCCATGCCTTCAGCCAGGCTGAACTGCGCACTATTGAGCAGTCCCTCCTGGCGACCCGTGTGGGCAGCATTGCCGAGCTCAGTAAGTTTAATCATCATCGCTATGCATGTGTGTGTCAGTGTGCATGCGTCTATGTGTCTATGTGTGTGTGAGTGCCTGTGGGCTGATCATAAGATCATGTATATCACATGGCCTCAAGCATTCACCAAGGACAAGGGTCCGAAAACCTGTTTATTATGACTAGTTGAAAAATGATGAGGAAATGCAGTTGTCTTACTTTTGCAAAAGACAAACCTTAAAAATTCCAGACTCTTTTTAAGATTATAAACCATCAGATCATCATCAAAACAGCAGTACATGTAAGTAATTAATGCTGTAGGGCAACAGGGCTTGAAACCACCCCCGACGTTTCACTCATTTCTGCAGAAAATCAGCCACCACATCGACAGACCCTGTTACTGCGTCTATGATAGCAGCACAGTCTAAGGCCTCTATTACTATTACAGTACATTTGAAATACATGCATATGTAATATGTACTTAGGCAAATACTGTAAAGTGTATGTTATGAGAAACATAAACATTGTCTCTAGTGTATAGAAGTATCTCCTCTTTGAGTCAAAGTCTTCCTCTAATCCATTCACATATCTCCCTAACTTGTTTGACATCTGCATGATTTGTTGGGTTAGTGGCTGTTTTTAGGTTTGTGTGTGGGTGAGTGAGGCCAGTGGTCAGCAGCTGGAAGGACCTACCCTAATCTGAGCAGGGTGTGCCTCTCTTGAGATGGATTGTTTTCCATCTAGATCAGGCCACAGATGAACAGCATGGATGGAATAGGACCTCTGTGTTTGTCTTGTTTCTATGTTGGTGTGGGAGAGCTAGAGTTTTCATGTGTATACTGTACATAGTGGGCTGCTTTTGTGTGTTTTTTGAAGTCTCAGCCTCAGATGCTCCGCCCCCATGCAGATGTAGAGTCTGATATCTATAGTACTACGCTGGCCACAACAGATTTTGCCAGTAGCATTCTGATTGGCTCTCCACGCATTTTCCACACACGAGTGGGTTTTATGAGGAAACATTTGCAAGCAGCGCTGAGCCATCCATAGTGAGACAGTTGCTGAAAACAACTGTAAAGTTCATGGCACCAAGGCTTTAAAACTTAAAGATTTTTCGTGTGATTTCCTCACATACCAAACTGTTGCACATGTGTGTATTTTGGTGCTAGCCCTGTTCTGCTAATCTTCCAACCCCGCATGTCCTGCTAACAGCGGTCTGTGGTTGGTCCTGTCAAAGTGTGTGGTTCTCGACCACATTAAAGAATGAAACACACCAGATTCTCTGGTGATAGACAGAAGTTTGGCTTGTGAGACTGTTCCTTAGTAATAAATTCAAGAGCACTGTCTGGTAGTGTTGGAGCGCGGCCATGTTCATTTTACAATACACCCAGTAATCAATATATAAAAGGCTACCCTGATTGGCTTAGCTTATCCATCTTCTTGTGTATACGAAACAAATGGATATATGTAAATGCAGTCAGGAAGCCGGATCCGATCAGTGAAAAGGGATGCATGCAAATTATAGCGAAAGCACTGACCCCTGTAACTGTAATCAACAGTGCATTGTGCACAAGGCAGAAAACCCACCACATGTATCCCATGCATTCACACCATAGTATAAACACTGTCTAGACAACAGACTTATGTTTTTATGAGGACGCAGTAAGACTCAGCGCTGGGTAAACAGTATGAAAATAAGTAGTGCAGCACGGATACAGTACGGACCTTCCATACTGAATAGGGATGGGTATTGTTAGTACTATTGATTCTCTTATTGATACTGCTGTACGTAATATAGTGCATAGTAGAATTTCCTGTATAGATTATAAGGAAGACTGTTTTATTTCTGTGTAGCTGAATGTTTAGGAGTGTTTTGGTGTGAAATGTTCTGTTCTGCAGAAACTGAGTCATAGTTGTTCACTGTGGTAGTGCTAAGAACCAGATGTCCAACATGCTTAATGCCTCTACAAGCTACCTCGCTGAAAGTTATTACCGGCCTAATGACTGAGATAGTCTTGTTTTGAGATGTAGTTTTTGGCCTAAAATGAAAAAAACATGATGTTTTTGTTGGGGTAGGATAAGGCAAAAAAGTACCTTTTTCAGATTATTATTTTATTATTGTCTTGTGTAGGGTCACTGATCGGTTTGGATAGTAATTGAAATGGCTTTATTTGTGCTGTAATCATGGCAACAACCTGTTTCTGTTACCACTGTGAAGAAAGCAGTTCCTTGCACCACATAAAATAAAAGGATAAAAGGGTAAAAATGATCTGCAGTTACAGCCTTATGTTACCCTAAACATTGCAGAATGACCTGAAGCAATTTCCTATAGTAAAGGATATGGCATTATACTGATACCCTGAGTGTAGACATCAGATTCATTCCTGGGAGAGAAAACGTGGGCTCTATACGTCCTTAGTGCATAAGTAAATGAGATCATGTGGCGCATTTGCTTTCATGGCAACAAGGCATAATAATCAGTAGGGGCTGGCAGCCTATTTTGTTTATTAATTTTCCTTTGAATACATATTATCAAGCGCTTGTGCATTAATTTCAGATGTTGCACGGGTCAGTGACTGTAATTGACCAATAATTATTTCAGCTTCTTTTCCATGGTAAAATGCTCAGCTTTATAGTCTGTCATAAGAATTATGTTAATAAGAATTAAGTGCTCCAACACATTCTTTGGCAGGACTGAATGCTGAAAAGGTTGTAATGGTATAATTGACGTATGACTTTGTGATAACACTGAAACATATGAGATCACCACTTCATTGGAAGCCAGTATAAACCTACATAAACATTCATAAAGGTTTATTCCAACAAATCTCAGTAGTCCAAACACTGTCTGATGTGAAATGGCATCAAAATCAGCTAAAGCGGCTTTAATGACACCTGATGTTTATTGGGGTGAGCCTTTATATTTGTTTAGGTATGTGTGTGTCAGTTGTCATGAAAGGTTTGTGTGGATGCCATGAAGCCTTAGAAATACTGGTCCTACATAAGGAGGCTGTTACTAGGACATAAGAGAAATGGACTGTTATTGATGGCAAAATGAGTTTTTCCTGTACCCACTGAGTTCTCTGTGCTCATTATTTGGAGGCTGCATGCAGATGAGAAACGTTCGCTGGCATGTGTGTGCTCATCTTCACCAAGCTGTTCTCTAATGAGAGTCCCAACATCTGACGTTGCCTTCGTGGTCATGTAGGCTGCAGAAGTAAAAAAGCTCATCCTGGCAAATTAAAGCAGGAAATCTGAAGCACTTAACAGCCAGACTTATCCATTCCAGGCCTCGTGCATCAGATGCTGTGTAGACTGTACTATTGCTGTTTATATGGGAGGAGTCTGATGTTGGCTTCCTATTTATTTTGCACAGAAGTGACGGGTGATAGCGGTTGAACAGAATGTTAAATGCACTCACAAGACTTTTAAAGGGGCAGCGTGTCATGTGTGAAAGGGAGTGCTGTTGCTATGGTGACATGAAAACGAATTTCTTTTTTTTCTTCCTTTTTTTTGCACTGAGTACTAGCTACCTCTGTGTGTGTGTGTGTGTGTGTGTGTGTATGCGTGTGTGCGTGTGTGTGTGTGCGTGCGTGTGTGACTGTACGTCTGTAAATTTGCGTCTGGAGATCAGAAACACTTCTGGTGCAAATCTACCTTGAGTCATCTGGCTCTCGTCTCCCTTTATTTCTTAAGAGGCTTTAGCATGAAATGCTTTTTTTCAGCACTGAGATCTTTTCATCAAGACAAACTCATTATATTAAAATCACTCAAGCGGAAGCACATCTCAAGATGGCAACGGTGCCTTTCCAAGTCCATTTCTCTTGTGGTCATGCATACAGATTAGATTGATTGAAACATTTGGCAAAGAAACCAGGCCTCATATGGGCCTCCTTAATTAAGACCTGATCAGATTTAACCTGCCGTTTGGTAAACTTTGTAGAATGGTTTTTCTCCTGCGTCCTCCATGAGAATGCAGTCCATCTCTGTTCTTGCATGAAATATTCTCTTGTCTTTCTGTATCATTCATTTTCTTTTGAATATATTTAATTCAGCTTTTGTACACTGACATTTCAAAGCCACCCATTTTGCTTCATTTTAATAAGAATATGCAATTATTTAACCTGCAATTGGCCGAAAAAAGGACTGATCCAAGAATCTTAGAGCAAACTGATATTTGTAGTAGTTTTGGTGAAAGCACAGATTTAGATTATGTTATGCGCTTAAAAATTAAGGTGACCAGAAAAAGGTTCTTGAAAAATCCTATAAAGAAACACTCATGGTTCCCAGGAGAACTTCTAAGTGAATAGTTCTCTCCAGACCAGTTCACTAATTGACATGTGTGAAAGTGAAGAACCCTTTAGAAGTTTAAAGAAAAGGTTCTAAGTCAGTTCCTGAACCTTTACATTATCTGAGGGTTCCATAAAAATCTAAACCGTTTGCCCCCCTTACGAGCTACTTTTAACATTGTTCTTTAGGGAAAGTTCTTCTTTTATAGAATCATTCAAGGGACCATTTGGGCGACCATTTTAGGAGTATGAATTAATATGCATATACATCATTTTACCACAGTTAGTTCCAGCCTTGCAAGGTGATTTTGAGAGTAAATATTCTTCGATAATGGCACATCTACCATATCTTTAAAGGCACCCCTGCACATTTTTTGCCTGTAGCCTAGGTGCAATAGATCAGGAACAAGTGGTAAAAAAGCATAACCAAGTTTTTTAAAGGCAGCAAGACAAAAACAGCTATATTGGATAAAATTTTGTCCTGATAGCAAGAGATGCAAGTGAGAAACAATGAAACCAAACTGCTCCGATTTCAATCAGTGAATCTGAGTAGTATAGTTCTGATTTTGATGAACACCACATCTTGATGCATTGCATCTCATGGTAATGACACCCTGATACCCTCATCAAAACATGGTTATGTTTGGCAAAACCAAAAGAAGACTGTATGACTGGTCATCTGGTTCTCATGAGGACATTTACCAACCATGAGTTTGCAGGGAATTTGCTGGACTACTGGAAGTTTTTTTTTTTATGAGTGTTTTTAATTTTCTGTAGACTACTGATATTCCATTTAAATGTGTTACACAAAGGTGTATGGTTCTCCCTAGCTTTTAGCTGATAAGTCTATAATTTGTTTATGGCTTGACTTGATGAGCAGACTAGACATTCTGAACTCTTTGAGATGCAATACTTCATTTAGTATCATTTAAATGCAGCAGTGCTGGATCGAAGCAATATTCTTTCACAGAATGTAAGTAAATGTTCTTATTAATAACTTTCATCAACATTATCTCATCTAGTAGTTATATTCTGCAATGAGACTATAGTATAAGGATTTTCACACTCACAAATCCGTTTAAACAAGGTTCTTTAGGAAACCAAAGG
>JBBPCX010067406.1:0-13292 GCA_037974365.1 Hydrocynus forskahlii | reverse complement strand
GACAGAGGGTTTGGGGGGCAGAAGGTTGGGGGGACAGAGGGTTTGGGGGACAGAGGGTTTGGGGGACAGAGGGTTGGGGGTGAAGAGGGTTTGGGGGGCAGAGGGCTTGAGGGGCTTAGGGTTTGGGGGGGTAGAGGGTTTGAAGGCTTTAACCTTGCTAAGTTTGAAGGCCTAACAGGTTATTTCTTTATTTAAATTTCTGTCTGCTCTTTGTTTTGTAAAAATGACAATATTATAATTAATATTGTGGCTGTTATTGAAGCAAACCCTCTTTAAAACACTCTAACTGCAATTTTCTGGAGGCGAATGAGAAAACAAGCTGCGAGGAAAACAAACCTGAAGATTCTGACGTCCAGAAAAGCCCAGGGCTTCTGGTTTTAAGGTCCAGCGACAGGTGCGATATCCCCCCGCTGACTGAGTATTATTTCTGCTTAATTTTTTGCTCTAAAACGTCATAATCTGTGAGAAAACACAACTATCGTAACTTTTCCGCAATACCGTCAGTGCCCACGACGCCCCCTAGTGACACACCGAGGAAATGCAGCATGGAGTTGAGTGAGACAGACTGAGAAAAGAAGGGAGAGCGACTTAATAAAGGTGTCAAATCAGCAAAAATAAAAATCAAATAATAATAAAAACACATGGAACCAAACGGTGTCAAAGCTCGTAGTGTTGCTGTGCAATTTCTCATCCACTCAGCTCCTGACCAGCCCTTCGCCAACCTGCGGGTCGAGTCCGTCCCAAATCCAGCAGAGGGAGGGAACAAAGGGGGGGGAGAGAGATTTCGAGTCATTTTTGTTCTAAAAAATAAAAATAAAATAAAAAGAAATGGGCATCTCTCCATCACCATCCCTCACCTCTTCAAGTGCAAATGCAATAAAGCCGGCAAAAAAAAACAAAACAAAAAAACAAACAAACAAAAAAACTAGTTTAGTTTCATTAAATAATTTACAGTAGAGAACCGTAACTGAGCTGCACGGATCCCAAACTCTTTCTTCTGCCGCTCACACTGAAAAACAGCTCCCCTCTTTTTTTCTTCTCTCTTATGCGTCTGGACTGAGCAGAGAGAGGCAGCAAAAAGAGAGAGAGACTCTCCTTGGGCAATAAACGACGGATCTTCAGCAAAACGGGAGCACTCCATTTTTTGGGGGTTTACACTGTGTGGACTGTGTTATGCATGCAAGCGCCTTTGACTTAGTGTGTGTGTGTATGTGTGTATGTGTGTATGCGTGGGGGGCATTAAAATATTTTAGCACGTACGCAGTCCACTCTGTGTTTTTTGGTTGAGATGTGTTGCCAAATGCTTGTGTGTGTGTGTGTGTGTGTGTGTGTGTGGGCTTGAATCACAAGTCAGGATAGTGAGCTGTCTACTGTACACTGTGTGTGTGTGTGTGTGTGTGTGTGTGTGGTCTATACAAACACAGGCATTCCATGAATTATTGTGGCATTAGTGAAGTTATACTGGGCCGAAACACTAAACCAGACTGGTTCCAGTCTCGTATCTTTTTCTCTCTGCTTTGTTGACTGCATTTTAGTAAGTATACTGTATATAAAACAACTATAAAAACAAACACAAACATGAAAATGTAGCCACGTTTAGGAAATGTTAGCATCTTTCCATATATTTTTTAAATATAATTTTTTTAAAAATCACTTTTTGAACTGTATTACGAAAGGCTTAGACACCTGAAATATGTTGTTTTTCCTTTTCAATGACGGCTAAAGCAAAAACAAACCCAAAGTTAAGGCTGCTTTAGCATTTTAACGACATTATAAAATGAAAAGTTTGTATATGGGACGAGTGGATGACCATAATCCTTCTTTTTGATGACTGTGTCACAATAAAGATCTTTCCGAACAATCACTGCTGGGGGTGTTCCGAGGTGTCGGGTTAATCTTGCAACCCAAGTACAGCACTGTGCAAAAGTTTGTGAGCCCTCTCATTTTTTTATATTTTGCTTTGAAACACCTTGGTAGAGCAAACAAACTACATAATGCCTGTCTTATCTTTGGCATGTTGAGCTGATTAAGTGAAAGAATGCAGGATCAGGGAATGAACTGAAAATGAGTCTTGGAAAGTCCTTCAGGAAGCCTGGAGAACTGTTCCTCAAGACTTCATTAAATATACAAGGAAGTCTAGATCTGGAAGCAAAACATGAAGAAACTGCGGGTCATTCAAGACTTTTGCACAGTACTGTAAATGTTTTATTAATTTAGTCAAAATAATGTGATGTCAGTGTTCATTTACTGAAAGACTGTATTGCAATGTTTAGAAATATAATAGTTCAGAGAATCCCCATCTTCATTAAAACGGTTCAGAACAAGTATGGACTTAAACAATGCCTGTGTTTGTGTATTTTGTGGTGTATTTTAATCTTTCCCCTGCTCTAACACACCCGATCCAACTAATTTAACAAGCCCTTCCTGAGCTGAAACGGGAGTGTGAAGCCCCGCTGGAGTCGGATTCGTTTCAAGGTGACTTGGCCTAAAAGATATTTATTAAAAAAATGTAATTCAAAAAAAAGTTTGGGATATTTTTACAATAACTATTGTAATAATTTAAACTTTTTTCAGTGCAGTTTGACGACAGGCTCGCTCAGATGCACTGCAGCACATCTCACAAACCTGACTGGCTGCCAGCTGGTCAAACTTACTTCTCATTTGCTTCCAATTCAGAACCTTTATTTGCTCTTTTCACTTGATCCCTGTCTGTATAAAAATCAGTGGAAGATGTTAAACCCTCTGCTACACCGTAACATAAATCTCAAGTCAGACTTGAACACATTACAGATCAATAATATCTTTCAGCCCCTGTCCCTAATAAAATGAATCCGGAGCTCTAAGCAGGGTTGCACAGAAGGGGAAACACTGAAATACACAGGATGAGTGTATTGCAGTCACAGCTCAGCACTGGGGCTTTTAATGTTAGTGTGGTGGCAACATGGCATTATGGCCTCATGTACTGCGAGTGTGGCTTGTGTGGTTGAGAACAGCAGCAGGTGGGCGCTATAGAGACGAGTGCAGTTGAACCTCACTGCCCGTTTATCCTCAGACTTTCAACAAATTCCTCCTCTTGCTGTCCCTCGAGGATCCGTGGGGCGTGGACCGCCCCCTCGTCCTCCAGGATTAACGGAGTGGCCCCCAACGTCCCTTCCACGCCTTCGGCTGTCACTCCATCCTCCTCATCTTCGTCCTCAGCTCCCTCCGGGCCCTGGACCCCCGCAAGCTCGGCCTCTGGCCCATCCTGGTGCTCCGGGCTGTCGCTGTCCATCTGCAGCGTTCTCTCTGATTCCTTGCGCTCCCCGAAGAGCCGCTGGTCCAAAACCAGGCCTGACGGAGTCAAAGGTTTGAATTCTGGGTCGAATGTCAGCGGAACACCAGCCACAGCAGCCCCCAGGCCCAAACCTGAGGCCCCCCGGTACACCTCCATCCCATCAGGCAGCATGGACTTGATCTTGGGGAGCCAGCGCTTCCGGACTCGCCGTGCATTGGTGCACATATCGGCGGCGATCACATTCATCTCGCTCTCCTTGAAGTTTGGGGCGAAGTTTTGACAGTAGACTGAAAAAAAACAGAGGGAAAAAAGATTATCACAAAAACAGATTTTTTTTATAAATCAACGCGCAAAATAACCACCATTACCAGTGCTCTTCACTTAAAGAGCAAGTTAATTATACAGTACTGTGCGAAAGTCTTGACCCCCCTCTCATTTCTTCATATTTTGCTTCCAGAGAGCAAAACCTTCTTGTATTTTAATACGGTTTTGAGGAACAGTTCTCCAGGCTTCCTGAAGGGCTTTCAAATGCCAAAGACAGTTTAACTGGCATAAAAGTTTTTTTTTTTTTTGCACCAACAAGGTGATTCAAAGCAAAATATAAAGAATGAAGGCAGCCAAGACTTCTGCACAGTGCTGTAGGTATAAACTCACCCCAGATGTCATTTATCAGCCAAGTTTGGCACCTGAAGTTCACTTCTACAGCCTTCTCTTGAAGCTTCGAGGCTAATGTAGTTACTGGAAGTTTATGATGCTAACTGGAGGCCTAAATCAATTTTCACTAGTGTGGAGGTGGGCAGTTATCCCACTTATGTGGTTTCTGACACTGTACAACTCTCTATTGTCAGTAAACATGGACTAAACTCCACTTTTCAAGACATCTGTTGTTACTATGTGATGTATTTTGTCCATATCAGTGAGTCGTAAAGGGTCTGAAACCAAATAAATGAGTCTATTAGAACTTACTGAACCTCCACAAGGCTTACCTGATTGTTTTAACTGATTAGCTAACATTCAGGCTAAGATTTGAAACTACACTACCAGTCAAAAGTTTGGACACACCTTCTCATTCAATGTTTTTTTCTTTGTTTTTATTATTTTCTGCATTGTAGAGTAATATTGAAAACAAACAAAACAATGAAGGAACACACAGAATTACGCAGTAAACAAAAAGTTAAACAAACCAGAATTTGTTTTGTAATAAGGTAATGATGGACTGTTGTTTCTTTTCCTTAGTTAAGTGGTTCTTGCCATAATGTGGAGTAGAACCGTAGTGGAACAGGATCACTAACTGTGTACCGACCCAACCATCACAACTGATGATCCCAAACAAGAAGGCAAGAAATTCCACTAATGAACTCTTGACGAAGAACACTTGTTAATTAAACACCATTCCAGGCCGATTCCTCATGAATCTGATGCCAAGAGTGTGCAAAGCTGTCATCAGAGCAAGAGGTGATGTTTTCCAATATTAATCTGCAATGTAGCTAATAATAGAAACAAAGGAAATCGTTGAATGAGAAAGTGTGTCCAAACTTTTGACTGGTAGTGTATGTAAACTTAATTTTCTGCTAAATTCCTTTAAAACCTCAAAACATACTACGTACGTTTTACAGCATTCAGCACTCGGCTATCGAGAGGTTTCCGGCTGGGGTCACTGGTTGAGGAGCGGATGCCGGTTCCACAGCTGTTCGCCAGAGTGTTCCTGTAGATCAACCAGACAGCCACCAGGGGGCACAGAGGAGAGAAACCCATGAGAGACACCAAAACACACCGCCAGACATCTCAACATCTCACCTCCACCACGAACCCAAACCTTCACTTTCACCAGCAGAAAAAAAGGACCTTCTGGCTTCCTAAAGAGCCTTTCCACAAAAGATCTGTGAGTGTGAAGGACCTTTTAAAAGCTTATTCTTAATGTGTTGTATGTTGTAAGACTAGTTAATACAGTTCATTCCGGTTCAGTTCAATTTCAGTTCAGTGGCACTAATTACGTACTGCTAAATTTTGGGTTGCAAAAATGATAAATAACATGACTGACATACTGTTCTATAAATAAATAAACAAACAAACAAATAAATAAATCCATCCATCCATCCATATGTACATACATATACGTTTGTGTGGTGTGTGTGTAGTGTGTATGCATGTGTGTGTATATTCAGTATGTGTGTGTATATTCAGCAAAATTCTTGAGCCACACCAGTGAAGAAACAGGAGCAGATGAATCCAGATGATCAGGCGGTGATCAGTATGCTGGTGGTGCTGAATGCTCCTTGTTTCTTTAAGCACATTTGTTCCCATTTCTTTCATTTAATCACTACGAACCCAAACCCCTTAATTCTACCCCTTATAATTACCTTAATTTTGACCTTAATTTCCAGGAAATTAAGGAAAATTAAGGGGGAAAGTGCACATATTAAGGCTGATTAAGGGGTAAAACTTACTTTTTTCAAATTTGCCCCTTAAATAATAGAACCTTCTGAATTAATACCTTATGTTTAAGATTAAGGGGTTTCACACTCATGCCTTAAATCCACTTTTAAGGTCAAATTAAGGGCTCGGTTCACAAATGAATGGCCACTTAATTTAAATGAAGGGTTTTGGTGTATTCTCAGGGGTAAATTAAGGCAGGATTAAGCACCTTTTAAGTACATTGTGTTTCGTGGTGAATCTACTCAGTATGGCATAAAATAGTAGCTTGGCACCAACAATGTGATTCAAAGCTAAACAGAAGGAAATGAGGAGTGACTCAAGACATTTATATTGTACTGTATATGTATATGTGTATGTCATTGTGTGTTGTTTTTTTTTTTTACACACCTGTCGAAGAAGGTTGCGAGGAGTCTCCTCAGTAGCACCTTGTGTTTAATGCCGGCACACAAGTGGCAGTTCATCAGCTGTCCTCTGGTCATGAACACCCCCGTACCTGCAGCACAGACAACACTGTGTCCTTCAACACTGCTCTGTTGTCCCTGTGCAGCCTGTCTGGAGCTCTAATAACCTCTGGTGGTGCAAAATAGCCCAAACATGTATATGTGGCGCTTACGCATACAAGGAGTGACATCGTTTATGGTCCATTACATCAGCCTACGTGCTTCTGGGTCTTCGGCTCCTTGGCCAAGTAAATAGCCGTCTTGGCAGCGACTGGCTGTAACAATATTTACTTGTGGGCCATGAAGTAAATGTAAAATAAATCGAATAAGAAAGGTTCAGGACAGAGCTGCCAACTCTCTACTCTCACCCACCCTGGACTGGCCTTTAATTTCAAACCGCAGGCCTGTAGTGCATTTACAGCACTGTGCAAAAGACTTGAGCACCCTCATTTTTTTATATTTTGCTTTGAATCACCTTGTTGGTGCAAGAATACCATGCCTGTCGGCATATTGAGTAGCTTACATGTACAAATGTTTTACTGCACCTGCGAACTGCCTAAATATATAAGGAGTTCCAACCACTCAGCATTCAGCACCACTAGTATACTGATCACCGCCTGATCATCTGGAATCATCTGCACCTGGTTCTTCACTGGTTCAGGACTTCAGTTAGATGCTCTTTGTTCTGCTTGAACGATTCATACATAGGTCACTGTGTGTCTTCAGGGACTGGACTGAAAATGAGGTAGCCTTCAGGAAGCCTCAAGACCACATTAAAATACAAGAAAGTCTGGATCTTTGGAAGCAAAATATGAAGAAATGAGGATTGGCTCAAGAATTGAACAGAACTACTCTATTCTATATCAAATATTCTAAAATTGTCTTTTTTGACGTAGACTCATAACTTGTACGTAGTTTTATGTCCCAAAATGTTTGTGTCACAATTTTTACATAGCAGTTTCCAAATATCTTCTTATAATTTTGGAACTGTTTTGTGTTGCAGGTGTCGAACGGGTGTAAAGTTTTTTTCTGTCAGAGCCGCTTTTGTTATTGTGGTCTTTTATTCTTTATAGTCTTGTTTGAGTATTTACATTTTTCTTTGCATTCTTTAGCTGTGCGACAACCACCTAACTTTCTCACAGATAAACTTGTTAGCGACATTGAAAACTCCCACCGAGATTTATCCTCAGCCCAAACTGACAGTCGTGCTTGTACTTCTTCGACTTCCCAGTTCTTAGTTTCTGTCTCCATTGTTGTTATTTTTGTGTGGCCAGTAAAAACAGCGGCTGCTTTCCGTGTTGTGATGACATTTCGACCAATCAGAAAGCAGCGATGCAGTCCCAAATGCGGCCCATTTCTAGCCCTGTCATTGGGCAGCTCGGGGTCCGGCTCGGGTTCGGGTCGCTTTATTTGTAACAGAAAAATATTTGTTTGGCACAGCGTGTTTCCTTGTGCCAGTGGAAAAGTGCCACAAGTCACATCAATAAATCGAAGAACGTTCAGGACCTTCTGAAACCTACCTGCCACCAGCTCCAGCTTCTCTCCGGGGTCTCCCTCGGTGTAGAGTTTGGGGTGGCACCGGTAGCCGATCTGGCTGATCAAACTGGCCGGCAGGGCGACCAGGTCTCGCCGCAGCAGGACACACGGACGGCTCTCCAGCGGCAGCGGCACGGCAGCCATCTCTGGCTTATCTGCAGCTGCGGGGGGGGGGAGCACACCAACCGTCAAACCAATCAAACCAATCAAAACAACTGATGAGCTGAAAATCAAACACAAAATGATCAAATCAATGTTACAGTCAAGGATTCTGTCTTCACTTTAATCAGTTGTGCCCCAAAGTGGATCATATTTAAAAGAACATCTGAGACGTCTGAGTGTGATGAACCTTCACATTACAGTTCTCCCAGGGACCTTTATGTCACATGGAGGTTCTTTATGTGTTGAGAAGGTTCTTCACACTCATATGTCTGTTTTGCAAAGATGTTCTTTAAGAACGCTCCACTCAAAAGTTCTTTGATGTTCTTTAAAGAAAAACCTTGTAAAAGAAACAAATGAAGAACCGCTACATCACAGGTAAGAACCTGGGAGAACCTTTATGTCAAGGTTCTGTATATCTTTATGGTTCTTCACACTCATGTTTCTTTCATAAGGATGTTCTCTTAAGAACCATGATCTGCAAGAAACCAGTAAATGGTTATTTATACTTGGAAAAGAATATTTTCAATCTCATTTGTCTCTTTTACAAATGAGTGTGAAGAACCTCAAAGAATGAAGAACCTGTAATGGTTCTTAGTGAAAGTGCTTAATACTTTGAGAAGGTTCTTCATACTCATTCATCTCTTTTACACAGTTGTTATTTTAAGAACCAGCTAAAGAACTTTTCATTCAAGAGTGTGAAGAACCTTCTCAAAGTATTAAGAACCTCCATGTGATGTTGAGGTTAATGGGAGAACCATTACATGAAGGTTCTTTATACCTTCATGGTTATTCACACTCGAATTACATCTACAAAAGTGGTTCTTTAATGGTTCCTCTAAGGACGTGGCCACCATCCCACCTTCTGAAGATCCATTTTAGCTCCAACTTGCATCTTACAAGTTGCCCCTCCCCCTTCGTAAAAATCCAGCCTATCAGAGACTTTTAAAGAAGTTCATTAGGTAGAACAGGTGTAGCAGACTGTGGCTGAAACCGGACTTCTCAGGAAGTAAAAGAGTGCTGGGGTGTAGAAATGAAGATTGGCCAAAATAAAGTATTACCGGACTGGAATATCTCAACCAAACCGAATCACAGCAAGTCATTTGATATTTAATGACTCACCATATCATTTAAGAATCATGAATCGAATCTAAGCCCGAATCGAGTCTAAGAGTCAGAGTCATTTGAGATTTCACAATTCACCTAATCATTTCCTTAAAACCTGTAAATCGAACATGAGCCCCAATTGAGGCTGAAATATAAAGCTGTTAGAGATTTCACAAGTCACCCAATCATTTCTTTAAGAATCGTATATGGCATCTAAGCCCAAATGGAGCCTGAGATTTGGAGACGTTTGAGATTTCACAATTCACCCAGTCACTTCCTTAAGAATCATGAATCGAATCTGAGCCTGAACTGAGTCTGAAAGTCAAAGTCGTTTGACAATTCATGATGCACCAAATCATTTCCATAAGAATCGTGAATCAAATCTGAACCCAAAACTGAGATTCAGAGTCATTTGAGATTTATGGTGTAAGGAAGTTCATTAAATAACTTCCTTACACCATAAATCGAATCTGTGCGGGTATCAAGTCTAAGATTCTGTGTTGTTTGAGACTCTTTAATCCAAAGCAGTTTACAGTGTGAAGAAACATTAACCAAATCATTAAGAATCGTAAATTGAATCTAAGCCCAAACTAAGACTGAGACTCTGTGTCGTTTGAGATTTAGAAAGTCACAGAATCATTTCCTAAAGAATTCAAAATTCACAGTCCTTTGTGATTCCATAATCCAGTCTGAGATTCAGAGTCAGTTGCGATTTCACAGTTCACTGAATAATTTCTTTAAGAATCATAAACTGAATCTGAGCCCAAACTGAATCAAAGATTCTGGGTCATCTGAGATCTCACTACTCAATGACTGATTTCCTAAAGAAACAAAAATCAAATCTGAACCTGATCTGAGTGTGAGATTCTGAGTCATCTGAGATTTCACAAGTCCGAGAGTCGTCGTGTCCTCACTAACCTCCTTAAAAAGTTTGGTGGAAGTTGTCGATAAGGGAGGGATCATGTGGATATTTTTTGTAACAGGGGCTTTAAGTTTCATGGCTCCGGAGCTGTTAGGCGTGCGTTTTTCCCGGCGCCCTCTCTCCGGGTTCCTGACCCGAGTGGAGTTCAGGGCTTTCAGAGCCCCGCGCTTCCTCTCGGCCCGCCGTCCTGCGGCCGCATCAAAGTTTAATCGCCAAAACTCAATCCACGTTTTAACGTCGCACCGGCTGGGACGAGGAGAGTTTTGGTTTCTGTCTGTCCCTGATCCTCTTTTAATTGACCTCCACAATCTTACTGTCACTCAGTACACACACACACACACACACACACACACACACACACACATCCACACGCATAAAGAGTGCTCTCAAATATCCCACAATGTCACCCTCCTGTGTTCTAACTCATTACAGACAGAATGGATTTCAGGAATCTGGGAAACCAGAGACGCAGGCGAAACCTCATGCCCCCGTTTGACTGCGCTGGGTTCAGGATCTCTAACGCTGGGTGTGATGGAAGCTCCAAAGTGCTTCATTCACCCAGAATAAACAGTGCAGTCCATCTTCTCCTTCAACATCCACCAGTCTGTCTGTACAGCTGCCCCCCCAACCTCCTCTCAGATCAGGGGTCCTAACAGGGGTCCGACCCCCTTCTCCTGCACGAGTAGCGTCTGAACCCCCCCACGCCCCCCCTCCCCTGAACCTCCTCTCAGATCAGGTGTCCAAATAATAAGGAACATTGCTGTAAGGATCTGACTGCACTTGAATGTCAGTGAGGTCACATACTGATGCTGGAACATTGCTGTGAGGATCTGATTGCAATTTAGAGTCAGTGAGGTGACATCCTGATGCTGTAACATTGCTGTGAGGATTTGATTGCACTTGCGTGTCAGTGAGGTCACATACTGATGCTGGAGCATTGCTGTGAGGATTTGATTGCAGGTCAGGTGCTGGACCATTGCTGTGAGGATGGCGATGATGTATATTATGTGTTTTAATCTACTTCTGCAAACTTTACATTTTCAATTTGAATATGGTTTGTATTTGAATTTGCATTTAAAATGAAGACCAGTCTGACAGTTCAGGGTTCGATTACAGATTTATAAACACGTCATAAACAGACTGCAGAACAAAAGGCCTCAGCTTTATCGTTTTACCACTTTTACACTTTCACCCTCAGGTGTTTTCACTGAAGAGCTCCTGCACTGTTACTGAGGCGCGGCTGACTCACAGCAGGCCGGACGCCCGAGTGATTCATTAGATGGAAATAAACTTCAAAGCGCAAGCACTTCTCTCCTTGTTCGGGGAGGAAGACGCATCTGATAAGCTTCTGCACAGCGGTGAAGAACAGAAACAGGGTTTCGGGGAACAGTTGGGAGAGACTTTCATTCTGACTCACACTTTTTCCCCACTGCCTCCGTCTCGACACTAAACCTCTCGTTTCTACGTTAGAAGAGAGAACAGCCTCACAGCAACTTTTTAAAAACAGCCCAAGGAGCCCAATTACAGTTCTCAATCTGGTCCAGATTTATTGTCATTTTTACACTTTTTATACTTTCCAGCTTCTCTTTATTCCTCTTTAAAACCGACAGTTTTTTTTGTTACTCTCCCTTTAAAACCAAACTACGTAAATGAGCTCTGATCTGATTGGCTAATCTCTCCTTGGGACTTTGAGAGAATGGGTGGGGCTAAACTGTGGTATATATGTATGTATATGTAAATGTGTTTGTATTTTTGTGACATCACAAAACCATAAAAGCGGGCTATTTACTTTCCAAGTACGGACTGTCCTTTTTGTTTGTTACTGTCCTGGTAAGATTACTTATAAATAAATGAGCTCTGGTCTGATTGGCTGTCCCTTTTTGCAACCTGACCTGAGCTAAAACACTCCTTTTGACTTTCAAGTGAATGGGTGGGACTAAACTGCTATATACAGTCGTCCCCCAACATCACAAATTCAGGTTTTTCACAGGGGGTGCTCTCGGAATGTAACCCCCGCGAATTGTGGGAAAACGCGAATATGTGATGTGTTTAAAAAAAATCCTAAAATGCCTTTTTTTATATTGTGAACCCAAAACATTTTAATTTAATTTTAAACTCATTACCTTTAAAGAAAATGTAAAGGTAAGTGCTAGAATGTAAATACCGATGTTACCCCTGTATAGACTATACTATAATTCACGCACGAGAGTTTTCTTTGGTTTGTGCTGTCGTTTTCTTTGGTAGAAGCAGGTAAACCCAGTAATAAATTAATTTAATTTACAGTAATAAAACTACAGGGCTTTAAGAAGAACAAAATGGAAACCACTCAAGACGCTCGACGGGGGAAACTGTTCAGATGCGGGAATGCTGGACTGCAGCTGCCAGAGATGCATCCCAGGGCAGCAGCCAATATACAATTTCTTTGTGTTTTTCTCCACAGTACTAAAAAATGTATACAGTTATATTTTATATGGCAATGTAGCTGGATTTACTTTAATATTTATTTTACAAAATTAGTAAATTGCATTTTTTAATAATTTAGCACTAAAATGCATGAAATATGATATTTTGCCACAAAAAACGTTTTCTGAGAACAATTATTATTATATATATACAAAAATGTGACATTTTTTGACATCACAAAGAACACTCAATTCAAAGCAGACCGCTTACATTCCATAAATGGACGTTATGGACCGGGGAGCAGCGTTTTGAAACGATGTTTACACACTACGATAAGCCTGCAGGTTTTCCAGGACATCGGCCCTTTAATACTTGTGCTGCTGCACCACTTCAACCCACTTTCCCCAGTTTTTACCTAATTCATCACAGATGAGCTGAATGTGGCTCTAGCACTCATCTGTGTTATCTTTGTTGAAAAGGCGGCGTGGAGCAGTCTTCGCTAACACTTCCCCTAATGTAGCCGCTCTCAGCGCTCCAACGTATGCGTCATAAACAATTTAGAACTAAATGTCATAACAGCCTTCATTCATGCCTGCAGTCTGCATCACCAGCAAACACGGCCTGGCTGGGACGCCGGTAAACACGGCGCGGACGGGTGTCACGGTCACACTGACCCCACTGACTCGCTGATAAAAGGCAGCTGAAGGGGTTTCCCACTCACAAATGGAAAGTTCATCTAAACTAGGGCTGTATGATGTGGGCAGTGTTTACTGCAGTTACAGCCCACCTTTCATAAGGTTGTCATTACACACACACACACACACACACACACACACACACACACCTAATGATCTTTCTATATCACAACATAAATATATAGAACTATCCATCAATCTATCTATCAATCTATCTATCTTTGTGTATAGACATATATTCATTTTTGAACAATAAACAAATTACTGTAATAACCTATTCACATAATTTTCTAGACACATATATCACAAGTACACACACA
>JBBPCX010067404.1:0-13293 GCA_037974365.1 Hydrocynus forskahlii | reverse complement strand
GTGTGTGTGTGTGTGTGTGTGTGTGTGTGTGTGTGTGTGTGTGTGTGTGTTTGTGTTACCCTACTACATTTTTCAGATTTTTTAAAAAGGAAATAACAGCATCTACACATCAGACCCTGTTTACAAAATACGACCTAAAATGAATATAACTTGTTACAAAATGTTGTTAAAATAACAATATCACCATCTCTTAGCAACAGTGGCAAGGTGTTGGTGTCATCATGGCTAAACAAATAAAGATGAAACTTTCAATTAAATTACATTTAGAGTAACCTATATCATGCTTTTTAAGCATCTGCTATCTCAAGTTCAAAGGTTTTGGCGAAGAACACTAGTCTATTCACCACTGCAGGTTTAAGATAAGCACACGGAGAAGTGATGATGTTTCCACTTGCGCAAGCATGGTCAGTCATGGAAAATGTACTTTGTTTTTTCCACCATGCGAGTGAACCTTCCTTTGCCCATGGAAGGCATTAGCATGTTAGTTGTTCAACTCTGATTCTGCACCCTTAAAGGTCAGAGAGGAAACACCCTCTGCTGTAACTCTGCACAGTTTCAGGAAACTTCCTGAGGGCTTCTCGGCTTTCTTCGCCTGTCACCAGGTTTGGGCTCCACTTCTGTGTTGCAGCTTGGTGTTTCCTGGCAAATCTTTCTGCCTTCACTTGGGATTTGTTGTCTGATTAAGTCCATCTTGAACTGTGGTTCCAAACAAGATGCCATATCTAGCAGCTGCTGAGATGCTTCACCGTCACCAAGCTCTGGTGGCATAGTGATTAGAATAGCTGCCTTCCAAGCAGTTGACACGGGTTCGTTTACTGTGCAACGCAGAGATACTTTTTGGGGAAGAGCTGGTGGCCTAGCGATTAGGGAGTTGCCCCTGCGATCAGAAAGTTGTGGGTTTGAATCCCAGGACTTCTAGTGGTACCACTGAGGTACACTTGAGCAAGGTACCATCCCCACACACTGTTCCCGGGTCCTATGTTCCTGGCTGCCCACTGCTTCGCTTGGTGAATGGGTTAAATGCAGAGAAAGAATTTTACACTGTTCACACTGTGCTGTGTTCACACATGACTATAAGGGCCACTTTAGTTTATATTTCACCTTGATGTAGTCCAACATCTAATTTTTCAGCTTTGGAGACCCCAACATGGTCTTCCTCGGGGAGTGAATCTGTGATATTCAGCAGACTTGCGGACAGATTCTGGGACATCTATATCTTGACAGTGTGCCACACCTCATTGTCCACAAACAGGACCTGAGTTAAAGCCTTGTGCTGCTCTAGTATCCTGGTGATCATCATGTGTCTGAAACCCCACCCTTTCTGGCATGAGGGAACGTGATGGTAGATTAAATTCATTCTGGGCTTTTTCAAGGCCACCTTTAGCCTTCCAGCTGTCATGGAAGTGACACACCAGCTGCACAACTGTAGCACAGTTGATGTATTCATCCCTTTTCATTGGATTTTGTAAGAGGAAAAAACAAAAAACAAAGTAACTGTTTTAGCTAGAAAAGACAAATTATTTAAAGATGGTTTGTTTTCTTGACAGGCTTATAGGTATATGACAACTTTAACTGTTGTACATCAGAACAGGTTGTTAAGCAAAACAGCCTAGTAAACTTGGCTTGGGCATAAACCACCAATCACAAGATGTGTTAACTGGTACCATGTCTTTCGCAACATAAAAAAAGTTATCGCATCCATTTCTCTCTGCTGTTTGATCCCTTTCTATTATGGTGATACTTTACTTTTTGCAACCTAATCTTCTTTTTCAGTGTTTTTCTAGTTACTTGCTCATTCACAGGTTGTGGCTGTCAACTAGTGGGACAGGGCCTGATTTGACTGTCTGATAAACTGATCGAGAACCACTGTGAACAATGGATTCCTATGCATGCATGTTTCTCACTAGCAACAACTTAATGTTTCCAAGAACCCTGAAATCGGAATAAATGAGACAAACTTCTCTTGTAGGTTAGTCAAGGCAAATGAGAACTGTGTGAGTTTTCCTTTTGCGTCAAGAAGCGAAAATGTTGCTTCTTGTTTGAATCTTTGCTTTACTTGACATAGCATGTTGTGTGACGCTTGGGTTTTTGACCATTTTATAAATGCTTAATATTTACCAACAGTCGATATGTAGTGTATATTCTTGCATATTGGTCCGTGTTTAAGGCTGGATTGTGAATCAATGTATTGTCAATGCATAGCTCCTTCTTTTTAACGTTAACTGACCAATTCCAAATCCTGTCTCATTTTCTTAGCCCTCAAATCAGTCCTTAGTAAGCGCTACCCACCGCTATTGTTATCTCAACTCTTCAGGAGTACGTAAGTTCATTTCCTGGGAACATTTGAATTTCAAGGTATATTCAAAAGCTTTTTCCTAACAGTTGATACCACGACCAAGCGCAAGATACTGCTTTTACCCATTTCCATGTCCGAAAACAATAACAAAATGAACATCAGCCTTGGATTTGTCTGAGATAAAGCTTACCACCAGCTGTACACACAGACACTCACCCAGTCCCATAATGTTCACAGATACACCTTAACCAAAGACACCTATATTTGCTCAAAGATGAAATGTTTCACTCATAGTATCTGGGAAATTCGCACCTTGCATCTTGGCAGACCTGATTTCCTCTGTAAACTGAACATTCACTGAATGCAACAGGCTTGAATGTTGTTGGGTCATCGTGATAGCTCTGTTCTTTTCAACTGATAAGTAATTATTGATTTCAGTTGCAGTGATGCTGTCAGCACTGTGGTGAACACAGTTAGGCTGTGCTGGGTTGTGAGGAAAGTCACCATCTATTTCACTCGCAAGTCATGACTGGTTTAAAAACAGAGCCCAGTAAAGCACTGCAAATCATCTTTATAAAAAAACTTTATCAGCTACGACATCGACCTTTTAGATTTAGAGACATGAAATGATGGAGCGGTCGTCAACACTACCTCACTACTTGGGCAACAAATAGTAGATTCACTTCTGAACACTTACTTGATTTGGAAAATAACAGTATAAATCAGGCCAACACTCAATTTTTACTGATTTTTTACCAAATGTAAAAACTGTCAATAAAGCTCATATATAGAGACTGAATTTCTGTATTTTCTGCATGTGTGTATAACAGCATTATCATAAGCTTCAAAGCCAGGAAATTCCCATATTGATGCATCTTGGCAAAAGAGAATTTTTCAGACATAATATGTAGCGTAATGGAGAAAATCACTTTTCATATTAACAAAACAAGCAGTATGTATATAAACACACCTAGAACTATCAAAAAATGTAGTGGTGATTACTTCTTCAAACACTGCACCAGTTCTGACATGATTGTCTGTTGGCAAATATAACTGAATTGACAAAATCCTTACAAATAAATGAACAGCAATCAAACCTAATTCTTATACATATAACATGCCACACATAGATATCCATATATTAACTATAAAACTCTCTCAACTAAGAGTTTTCTTTGAGCTCAACTTAAAATCTAGCCTCATATGTATGTAGTTTTCTTAAAAAAAACAAAACACACAAAACAAAGAGATTCTGACCGCCCTTTATCAGAGAGATTTAATAAATTACGAGACCCATTATGGGCAAATCCACACCCCACAGATCTCGAATATCATTGCTCAGCTCATGGCATTTTTCTGACCTTAATTTCAAGCCCTTGAAGGCAATTACTGCAAGTAAAAGCAATAACTATCTGTGCAATTATCCAGGGAGCCCTTTTAATCAGTGTCTCAATTACTTTAATGTGCATCCATTGCTGACACAGGTGTTTAATTGGACACACAGTTATCTGCATGGAAAAGCGTGATCAGTAGAATGAAACACGCTACAGCAGCCACACATGCTAATGCCAAGCAATGCTAGTGGGATATAAAGCCATTTGTTGGGCTTTAGTGCAGAGGAACTGTGTGTTTTGGAGTGAGGGAGCTCCATCCATTACTTCTGGGATGAGCTGGAGGGGCGTTTGAGTTCTTGAACTAATCATCCAACATTGGTAGCTCACCTCCTTAATGCAGTTACATTAATGGTAGTTACAATATATGGTCTAATAACCGTTATCACGATATTGGTCTCTGCAATACTGATATTGCGGAATATTACAATATGCAGACGAGCCTCGGACCAATCACAGTGTGACCAATCACAGGTCTGGGTGAGTCTTACTAGGTGTTTTCAACAAAAGTAAAAGTAAACATTGCCTAATTCGCCAAGGTGTTTTTAATTTATCCATATAAGCAGCTGTGGTAGGAATAAGGAGATAAATAAATAAATAAATATATATATATATATATATATATATATACACACACACACACACACACACACACACACACAAAGAGACATAAGGATATAGACACGTGTGTGTTTTGCTACTTAGTTTCCAAATATGGACTGTATGAATGAAGGAGTGAATGAATACAGCCTTTTAAGTTTCTAGAAAACTGATGATATGGGCCCTTTAATATACATCACAAGTGTTACGTAGCAGTATAATCGCAACGGCAGTATTTTGTCCATATTGTCCTGTCCTAACTTACAGCTCTTAACCAGAGCGATGTACATGCATGCTTTGCTATCTACAAAGAAAACATCTCACTAGTAAACCCAGAATTACATTAAGAGCTGCCAGCAAACTAAGATTCTACCAAAGTAGAAGTTAATACTCTACCAGAACCCTATCAGATTACACAGAGAGCTTTATTAGTTATGTTACTTTAAGGAGTTAACATGAGGTTGCTATCCTTAGGGCTCACTGAAGAGGTGAGCATTCAACCTAGGCGCTCTTTGAAGAGTTGCGTCTTCAGTCATCATTTGATAACAAGAGGAAGACAGTCAGGAGAAGTTTGTTCCGTGCCAAAACTGAGGATCATTGATGCACGTCCCAGCATGCACCTCAAGTCTTTACAGTAACGTTTTAACATCTACTGCATTTGTTTTCAACTTGCTTTTGCATTTGTTTTTCCACTGCTAGGGACCGCGGGCATTTTATGACATTTACTGACATTTACTGTTGCGTTAATTATCTGCTAGAATGTTTGGTCTGATTTGTCTCATAAATTCTATTTAGTTGTGTTTGTATTTCCAGTACAAGTCAATGTAAATGTTTCTTTGGTCAGTCATTTAGTTTATCCAACACTGCAAATGGTCACTGTATGTGCTCTTTACTCAAAGAAATGCATCAAGCAGCTCTTCTCTGCTGGAAGAGCGACAATCAAAAGTGATTTTTGAATGGAAGTCTTTAGGTCTTCAAACTTTCGTGCATAATGTCACCTCTCACACTCATCCATGCATATCCACAAGTGTGTGCGTGTCTTTGGGTGTGCGCTTAGGTAAACACCTCATATCCTGGTCGAGGGAGTTTAGCATGACGCACATGAACAAACAGATACAGAAACATTTCAGCATACTAATGCTAGAAAGTCATGTAAAGCTGGTGTTAATACCAGTTACTACAGAAACCATTTAAGTCGCTTAAAGGCCCACGCACTATTTACTACCGACAGTATAGAAGCATTTCTACAGCTACTGCACCCCTTCAGTAAACATTACGCCTGCTCTCCAAGTCACCTTCACCTGTGACACGACACCACATGATTCCTGTATCATGGTTATTTGTAGTATCATACTTATGTTCAGTGTTGAGTGTGTTTTAAGTTTGAAGCTTGGTTCCTTTGTTCGGGGCTAAAGAAGACAAGGTTTGCTTCGCACAGCGCTCCTCAAACTTAAAGGTTCCACTGTCGGTACGCCAGATACTGAGCTGGTACGCCAGATGACTTTGAAAATTTGCTGCATGCACTGAAAAAAGCATTTAAAATACACTACCGGTCAAAAGTTTTAGAACACGACAGTTTTTTGTATTGAACTTCAAGCGGTTCAATGTCTCATTGTTCATTCTGCAGAAAGTTCTTCCCAACTATGCTGCAGAAGTTCCCTTACGTGTGCGGCACTTATAGGTTGCCTTGCCTTCACTCTTCTGTCCAGTTCATCCTAAAGCAGCTAGATGGAGTTCAAGTCTGGAGACTTCTGGCCACTCCATGTTTTCCAGCTTACCATGTTGTCCTTTTTTCTGAGGTAGTTCTGTCAGAGCTTGGACTTATGTTTTGCGTCACTGTCTTGCTGTAGGACGAACCCGACCAGCTAGGCACATACCAGAGGAACTGCATGGAGCTACAGAATTATTTCCCACTTCTGGGTAACCTTACCATTTTTAAACCTCTCACAGTTCAGCACTGTCCTTTGTACCATTTCATGATATTCACTGGACTTGAAACACTGGGGTAAAAAAGCTTGAAACACTGGGGTGTTCTAAAACTTTTGACCGGCAGTGTATATGTATAAAATGTTACCAGTAATTTAAGTCATTTGTTTCAGAAATTCTGATGAATCTTTTTGCATGTCTGTGAAAACAGAATTTCTGTGGATTTAATGTTTTAATACAAATACTGTCAAGTATGAGAGGGATAATCATTGGCCATCCTGTAACCGGTGATGCCAAATCACACAGGCAGCATTACTCGTGCTGGCAAGTGTTAGAATATGGCTCTGAGAAGGTCTGATGCAAGTTAATTAAATTCGAGATTTACTTATAGTGGGAGCAAAAAGTTTGAGAGCCGATGGTTAGCATATACACGGACATATTTAACATTGAACCAACTGGTGCTTGTACTAATGCATGTCTGTGGAGAGGAGAGGACGGTTCATTTATTAAAATGTCTTTGGTCCATGTTGCATTCATGCTTCAAACAAATTGCACTAGAGTTCGTCTGAAAGCGAATTCAGACCAGCCTGCTCAGGGAGTCACGGTCCAGATGTGTTTAAACCGGACCAGCTTTCAGACAGCAGCATCCTCACTTACTCTTATGAACTACACAAATGGAGCAACTGCACAGGGGTCGGTGTGTATGTGTGTGTGTGTGTGTGTGTGTGTGTGTGTGTGTGTGTATGAAACAGGCAGAACTCCATCTCACCGTGGCTGCAGTTTTTCCAGACTCTCATTGAAATGATTGTTGAGGAACAGATCCAAGGCCTCCATACACTCCTCAAGACACGTCCGTAAGGAAGTTTGTGTGGAGCTGGGGAAGACACACACACACACACACACACACACACACACACACACACACACACCAAAAGCTGATGTATCACTAACTGATGTATCACTTCTGTTATAAAACAATTTGATATTAAGGGTTTTCTTGGATTCACTGGAAATCCTGTCATTAAAGAGCTGACATTCCTTTAAATGTCACGTTTGATTTGGTAGATAAGATATAGCAAAGTGTAAGAACCCAAAACTTTTCATGACATACAGTTTGTCACAATGCATTTTTGACATACAATTTTCAGGAATGGATGAAACAGAACCGTTGGTGCCATTAAAAAAAAAAAAATCCAACACAATGAACGTTTTACACACGTATTACACTCTTTCTGTAATGAAACATGAAGTTGACAGGTTCTATAAATAATAAATCATACTGTGACATGAGGGGACATAATTTATCCCATTAACCAAACACATCGTCATACTGTCCAGCTGTGTGTGAGAACACCACATTAGGAATGTGATGCTATTTGGAGTTTGGGAAATTTCCCAGCCATACAGAAAAGCACATGAATCAGTTTAAAGTTTACTTAACAAGCTATAGGAATCTGTTTCCATCTTTGTTACATGTTTTATGATCAATTATCAGAACCTTCAGCTCCTTAAAACTGGTATCAGTTTTAAAAAAATCTATTCAAAAATCAAGCCCTAGGTCCTGCATGCTACGTGAAGACTGTCAGACAACATGAAGGTTTTCTATCTCATATGAAACACAGAGCAAGTAAAAGATAAAAAATTAATTAGCTACTTCTTCTCCTTTGAAACACTGCCCTTTATGAATTATAGATTATGCCTTATGACACAGTTAAGCCTGGTGAAGGCTATGAAAAGCAAGAGCACTAACAGCACACCTGCAGAAGTCGTGTTATCTAACAAATGCTCATGACAGTCATGAAATAAAAATAGAGAAGAAATGTTAAAGGGCATTACAGTCTCTAGAGAGATTTCTTATGTTCCTTGATGTCACACCTGCATCTGGACTGAGCTTATCTGTTGCCATGGACAATTTCTGGGTCATTCTCTAGCCAGTTTAGCCAGTTTCTGACCAAAAACCACTGGTGCCGCACATGCCACTACCATGTCACTGTCACAGCTGTCTGATGTCCAGCACCCTGTTTGTGGTGTGCTGTTGTCAAAAACTGTCCAGTGCCAAAGGTGTGCAAGGCAACAGGGGGGCTACAGTGTAACATACACTATATGGACAGAAGTATTGGGACACACCTGTTGTTCAAGGTTTGGGCTAGGCCACTTACTTCCAGAGCCCTGACCTCAACACCTTCGGGATGAACAGAAATGGAGTATGCGCTACAGAATGGAGTATGGTCACACATTTTCCACAGAAACACCCCAAAATCTTGTAGAAAGCCTTCCAAGAAAAGTGAAAGCTGTAATATCTGTAAAAGGGGACCAACTCCATATTAGAGTCTATGTTTTTGAATGCAATGTCATTATACCCTGTTGGTGTAATAGTCAGGTATCCAAGTATACTCCATATACTGCATATACTGTATATAGAGGCCATCGTAAGGTATGACGATCAGTGTAAGCAATGAATGGAAATACACGGAAGGTGTTCCTAATAAAGTGGGCAGTGGATGAAAGTACACAGTTGCTTTTAAGGGCGGTTATATGAAAGTTTAACTATGTTGACATCTTCCCTTGTTACTTTACTGTCTCTGCAGCACACGCACACGCGCGCACACACATGCGCTCTCTCTCTCTCTCTCTCTCTCTCTCTCTCTCTCTCTCTCTCTCTCTCTCTCTGCTGGGAACTCTGTCATTTGTAGAACTTTGTGCACCACCATCCATATGAGGCAAACGCACGCACACACACAGCAAGGTATCTGATGTTTGCTCTGAGTAACTAGCCTAGAGTCCATGGCTAATTATTTCTCAGGTGCTTTTCTGACAGCTGCCATCAGCAGACAGCTTCCCCATGACCTTCTGATTCACCACTCTCTTTAAAGAGTGCGTCCACACAAGGCATTTCACAATGAGGAAGGAAGAAGAGGAAGAAAGGAGGGGGAGGAGGGGGGGCGGGCGTGAAAAACTGCCTTGAGGAGGGCAAAATGTTCAACTGAACAAGCTGCAAGACCTAACCACAGACAGCCTGAGTCAGGCAGATTGAGTGAGGCTCTGTCAGCTGACAGAAGTTAGTCTGACAGCAGCTTGGCTTATCTCTCTTCTCACAAACAAATGGTCTGTGGCGTGTTCAGGTTAAAAAAAAACGTTACACTAAAGACCACATCTTGCATCAGAATACATTAATGTGATTACCAGTTTTCATTCTAGAAAATGGCTGTTTTTGCTTAGAGAAAGCTGGTTTAGTGTGAGAACGATAATGTCAAGCAGCAGCTGTTCGAATTTACTTACTCCAGACTCCCAGGTGTGTTTTTCCTGCTGGACATGGTGGTCTCTCTCTCTCTCTCTGTAAACACCTGTCAGACAGAAAGTGTAGCTCCCCAAACCTCGAATGCCTTCAGAGAACGGGGCTGGTGATGATTCCTGTGGACAGACAGACCAGGCGCATTGAGTTTGAGGGATTTTCTGGACAACGATGGAGCAAAGAGGAAGGTTCAGGCTGGTGTAGATCCAGCAAGTCTGCTCGAGGTGATGTCGTAGTTTCTCCAGGAGCAAAAACGAAAAAAAAGGTCTTTAGCTCCTCCTCAGCGTTTGGTTTTTCAGCCACCAACTTTGCAGTGCTGTGGACAGGGTGTAGGCTTCATAAACACTAGCTGTACCACCACCTAGCGTCCTACAGCGAGACTCTTTGAAGGCTCTCCTTTTAAACCCCAGGCGTGTCTCCTCTAGAGGTCTACCAGGGCTTTAACAGGTTAGCCGTAGTTGTGTTGTTGCTACTACGACCAGTCGTCATGAGACACTGTGTCTTTTCCCCCAATGAGCATAGTGTGTCCCAATAATTTTGTCAGTGGTACACAACATGGACAAAAGTATTGGGACAAACCTGTTTTTAGGGTGCGTGCCAGGCCCCGTACTTCCAGTGAAGAACAGTCTTAATGTTTCAGCATACCAGCACATTTTGGACAACTCTATGATTCCAACTTTGTGGACACAGTTTGGGAAGGCCCTTTATATTCCAGCATTACTGTGCCCCGATGCACAAAGCATAAAGACATGGTTGGATGAGTACGGTATGGAAGAACTTGACTGGCCGCACAGAGCCCTGACCTCAACCCCATCCAACACCTTTGGGATGAACTGAAACGGAGTTTGCGAGCCAGGCCTTCTCGCCCTAGACCTCATAAACGCTCTACAGAATGATTGGACACGAATTTCACAGAGACACTCCGAAATGTGGTGGAAAAGAGCGGAAGCTGTTATAGTCTATGACATAAAGTCTATGTCCCAGTTGGTGTACTGGTCATGCGTCCCAATACTTTTGTCCATATAGTGTAAGGCTTGTGTCGGGTGACGCGTAAAAGGACTGAAAGAATGTAGCTACATCCCCAAAAGCAAACAGAACATTTCTCCCAGTTCTTTATCACCTTTCAGCATCCCCGCCTTTCTCATTCGTCACTCTTTGGCGTGTTTATGACTTTAATAATTGTTAACTTCTTGGTATGCTCTAGTACATTATGAAGGCATACTCGAGAGATGCGGGTTTTTATAGAAAGAAACTCACTTCTGGATAGGGCAGGACATTTCTTAGGCTTTTCACTCTAAAGTCATAGTTATTACTTGAGTCATAGTTATTACTGAGTGAGACAGTGTCTCAAGCCTGGCTGTTTCAAAAGTATTTTTCTTCTTTCCTGAGGAAACCGTTCCTTGTTTGAAATGTGCTACTATAATTGCGGACAATGATAAATTACCTAAGCCAGGCACACAGCCACATCGTGGCTATTTATCTTTTCTTTAATTATTTATTAAGAGGAAGTCCCACAAAATGTCTTCATATTTCAGTGGCAGAGAAGTGAACAATCCGGGAGACTGCTTTGATGTGAAATGCTAAATGGTGGAGAAACTATCAAGAGGTTTCTTTACAGTGTCGGTTATAAATCTACAATTCTGATTGTAGAATTTTCTACATTGGATCATTTTACATCAAACCACTTTGAGTGACATGTTAACCATTGAGTTAACCAATTTGACGCCCCTGGCTACAATAAAAGTATTCATATTATGACGATCATATTCATTCATAAATATTATCCTGTTTTTTTTTTCCTTGGTCAGTGAGTGGGATCAAAGCATCGGCAGATAACAGATAAATCTGCCTAATCAGTAACACGCCGACGAAGTTTTCTAAAATTCTACAGTAAATAACTAGGATATTTTAGTTAGCTTATTTTTTCGATAACTGTCATTTTATTTTAATGTGATCATGACTATTTTATCAGGACATGTACTGTTTTGGGGGTATACTGTGCAGTGACGTAGTTCTGCCAGCAGATGGCAGCACAAATCTTATAACTCATATAATCTTATAACAATATAACTCAATATACAATACAAAATAATGTAAGTGTATGCTCTTAAACATTGCAGCCTTTAAATGACTATAACTGAGAGAAGGTATACTGATATTTATTTACTGTAGCTTTTTTGCTATTCATTGAACAGTTACATTAATGTTTTTAATTCATGGAAGTAAGCCAAAAAACAAACAAAAAAACAAGCAAAAAAAACCCCTTAAACTTAAACAAAAATTATTTATCCAATGGAAGCTCATTCCCACCAGGTAGAGTTCCTCATCTGTTTCTGGTAGCAGTGTGTCAAAATATTAACAAATAACAAAGTATCTCAATATAATGGCTTATTTACCCAAAGATAATGATGTAATGTCTCAAAATAGTTATTTATTCTCCAGAAACAATGGACTAAGTATCTCAAAATAATAACTTATTTTCCAGAAATACTGACTTTCTGTCTCTAAATGATGATTATTTTCTCAAGATTGTGACATTCCATTTGACCTTGCTAAGTCAACATTTTGAGGAAATAAGTAATTATTTCATGATACAGAGTCAATTTTGACATACTACTCTTCAAAAGTGGTCGAAGAATTGTGGAGGAATTGTGGCAGTGTAGACTGATGTCTCTGTTCTTACTCATCCCTCTCCTCTCTTTGCCACCTACCCAGCTTCAAACAGAGAAGCATGGTGAAGATCATAGAGCCTAACTGAAACAAAGAAACAACAGACAGAAATTACATACAAAACATATATCCGACACGGCGATGTATCTGTAGATTTCACACTGTTGTCAGATTTATACTGTAACACAAGGTTCTCAATTTCAGTCCTGAGACCTGGTATCAAGCACAGTTTTCCATCTAAACAATTAACAAATGGTTCAGATCAGGTGTGTTGGTGCATGGGAAATCACCAAAATGTGCCGGACTCTGACCCTCCAGGACCAGAATTGAACATCTCTGCTGTAAAGTATGCTACACTACATTTGTTGCATGACACATTCATTCATTTACACAGATGCAAGACATTATCAAGTTAAAGCCAACCTCCAAGATGCACATGATGCCGGCTGTGGCTCCTAGAACAGCGCTTTTCTTTCTGATCTGTAACATGACTTCCATAAAGCAGCTCTGCAAGAACAGTTACAGCCATGTAACATGTACAATTACTTTAGGAAAACAAGGTTTATAGACATATCAAAGGCAAATCAGATTTGTTTTTTTAAGGACCTGAGTGACTAGATTTCAAATTACCAGCAACTATCTCCAGTCTGTATGATTTGGCTGTAATCATATTTGCTGGAAAATGGTTGTCATGGCAACAACTGTCAAGTTTAGGCTATAGGTTAAGCTGTAATATGTGAGGCGCAGCACTCACTTTCTTGTTGCACATTCTGATGTCAAGAACCTCTAAAAAATGCAATCTGACTGGTCAAACTGTGTCACATATCCAGTATGAATCAGAATTAAAACTACACCCTATGGACAAAATAAGGCGCCTTACTTATAATGAAGGGCAAAATCTTAATGCTTCAGTATACAAAGATATTCTGGACAACACCATGCTTCCAACTTTGTGGACAGACTGGGAAAGAACCTTTTCTATTCCAGCATGACTGTGCCTCAGTGCACAAAGCAAGATCCATCAAGACCTGGTTGGATGAATTCAGTGTGGAAGAACTTGACTGGCCCGCACAGAGCCCTGACCTCAACCCCATCCAACACCTTTGGGATGAACTGGA
>JBBPCX010067403.1:0-13293 GCA_037974365.1 Hydrocynus forskahlii | reverse complement strand
ATGAGACCAGTCTGGACTGGGAACCAGAATGAGACCAGTCTGGACTGGGAACCAGAATGAGATCAGTCTGGACTGGGAATACTGTATAAATACTTCAGAAGTACCTCATTCAGTGCTTATGCATGTCTTATGGTGCCCTGTGTAGCCAAAGTATTACCATACACATGTCCGTAACACATTTCTATGTTGTGGTTTGTGCTAATACCATTGTTATATGTGTTTTACAGCCTGAACCAGGTGACATTGTCGAATATCCTAGAGAGTTTGTTGGTTGTAATGTATACAGCCATTACGCCGTGTTCGTCGGAGACAAGGCCATGGCCGGAAAGAAAGCAGGAGAAAATACTTTTGAGATGACAAGTACGTGGGTTTGATCAGTTCAGTAAACATCAGGGAGCTGGTCACCAGTTTCCAGCATAAAGCGATCACGCAAGAAATTGTTTATGCTATGACTGCACAGTCACACAGAGACATAAAAACGATATATACTAGATGCTTTTCAGCAAGAAAATGCAAAGTGAGATTGCATAGTTGTTATAAAACCAGTGTCTGGAGACGCTAAAACATTGGTTTGAGTTTTTTTTTTTTAATGCTAGGCCCATACAGGTGATCTTCAGATTCAGCCCGGTGTCGGGATGGTGGTGACCTAGTGGGTAGGATGCTTGCCTCTGGACCAAGAGGTCATGGGTTCAAATCCTACCTTCAGTACACCACCACTGGGTTCCTGCGCAAGACACCAAGTTGCTCCAGGGAGACTGCCCCCTGTAGTTAGGGAATGGAAGTGCTTTGGATAAAAGTGATTAAGGGGTAAAACTACTGATTTACCACTTACCTTTTCAAAATTACCCCTTAAATAAATAGAACTCCTGAATTAACGACTTAAATTTAAGATTAAGGAGTTTCACACTCATGCCTTAAATCTAATTTTAGGGTAAAATTAAGGGGTCGGTTTTACAAATTAATGGCCACTTAATTTAAATGAGGGGTTTTGATGTATTTTCAGGGTAGGGTTAAGGTAGAGTGAAGCACATTTTAAGTACATTGTGTTTCGTAGTGTTTTGCTCCACATTTGTTTCCTCGCATTTGTGTTTCTCAGCTTTTTGTCCTTTTCCAGCTGCCATACCCGTGACATCACAGACTCTCTCTCCCACACACATTTTAAAGGCAACTCGACCATTCTCTATCTCTCCCCATATATTACAGAGGGGACTCAATCACAAAAATAGATTTTTTAAATTATCATTACTTGGTCAGATCAGTTGATCACAAAGTAATACACATTCAAACAGCACTGGATATTAAAGGACATTTTGATGCAGGAACCAGGCCCACATTTCAAAAACCTGAAGGGAATAGAGGCGCCAAATTCAGAAAAGAAAAAGAAAGATCATAATGATAATAAAAAATAAAACTGAAGGAGGACAGTTGGGTGACTGCTGACACACTCACACTAAATAGTATAAAGTCAAAACAAAATTCTCCTCCAGCATATTTTAGTGTATTTAAAACTCTGTACTACATATACTATATTGTATATACAAAATGCTGTGGTCAGTGAGAGAGGTGGATATAAATACTAAAGATACATTAACAAATTACTGGTGAAGTAGTTTTCTAATTAATACAAATAGTGGTTTGGAGTTGTTTTCTATACCAAGTATGTTATGGAACAAAAAAGTGATATTACACATACTAATAATCAGAATAAGTATTAGAGAGCTTAATTGATCCTGGAAGAAATTGCTGTTGCTACTACTGCACAATCACACAGAGACAAGAACCATATAAAATATAATATAAAGTCAAAAGAACATTTTACAGAAAATACTCTGTACTAAACACACTATACTAAATACACACAAAATGATGTGATCAGTAAGAGACATGGATATAAATACAATAGACAACTGTGTGTGTTTCTGTTTATTTCACAGTGAAGAATGGAAAAACCAACTGTTATTATGGAAACCTGGAAGCTAAATACAAGGTGAACAACTATCTGGATAAGGATGTGAAGCCGAAGTCATGGCCGGAAATGCAGGACACGATGGAACACCTGTTTGAAAAGTGCGGGTCTTGGAAAGTTACGAACACCTGTGAACACGTCGCCACTAAGGTGCGCTATGGTGAGGACCACTCGGTGTGCCAGCAGGTGCGTAACGGTGACTCTGTGCTTTCTGTCAGTTCTGGGCTCGCTGTGGGGAGACGTCTGATCAAGCTGATGTTTTTTTTTAGCGCGGCACCAAAGCGGAAGGGTTTTACAAGTGCCTGGGCCGCCGTTCCCTCCGACGCAGACGATCTGACCAACGCTTCGTTGTTGCCGCTGCCGCTGCTGCTGCATGACAGGCTCACCTTCATCGCTCCTCCTCCTCTTCACTGAGAACCAAAATCTAATAAAGCTAAGAGCATGCAGAACGTCTCCTGTCTGTCATTCAGCCTCATACTACACACACATTTACACCAACTACACCTCAGTCACACCTTCACACACCAACT
The DNA here is from genome assembly GCA_037974365.1 of Hydrocynus forskahlii. Classification (NCBI taxonomy): domain Eukaryota; kingdom Metazoa; phylum Chordata; class Actinopteri; order Characiformes; family Alestidae; genus Hydrocynus; species Hydrocynus forskahlii. Next base: position 10,797 of record JBBPCX010067403.1, on the reverse strand, counting down.
GCACCTGAATCACACCTTCATACACCTCCACACACAACACCTTCTCACAACAACTAAACCTTCACACACCAATGCCTGAATCAGACCTTTACACACCTTCATACACCTCCGTACACCTTCACACATCTTTACACACCAACTACACCTGAGTCACACCTTCACACACCAACTGCACCTGAATCACACCTTTACATACTAACTGCACCCGAATCACACCTTTACATACTAACTGCACCCGAATCACACCTTTACATACCAACTGCACCTGAATCACACCCTCACACACCTTCGCACCTGCATCACACCTTCCCACACCAACTATACCTAAATCACACCCTTACACACCTTCACAGACCTAGGAGGTAATCAGCTGTGTTAGATTAGACATACACGTCAGGTGAACTGGCAAGACATATGGAATGGTTTTGCCAATTATTATTATTGTGCAGTATTTATTGCAAGAAATAAAAATGAGTGATATTTCAGAGAATCTAATCACCCCCGCCACCTTGGTGTAGAAGCGAGGGCTCTGTGTGGTTCCCTCGGTGTGGTTCCCTCACTAGTGGAACAGGCAGCGAGGAACCAAATTCCTTGTATGTGTTCGCTCACATACTTGGCCAATAAAAAAAAAAACGATTCTGATTCAGAGGGCGCAGGGAGCGAGGGTTCGGTGTGGTTCCCTCGGTATTGGAACAGAAAGAAGGGCGCAGGGAGCGAGGACGCAGGGAGCGAGGCCTCGGTTTGAGACGCACCCGGTTGAGCGAGGCGTTTCTCGGCGGAGCGGACTGGGACCGCCCGCCCCGGCTGGAGAGGCTCCTCGGTGAAAAGTTCGCGGTAGTCAAGAGAACGAGGAGCCATTATCGGCCGCCGGGAGGACGAGTTTCCCCGCAGCAGCCCGCGTCCCTGGACGGTGGATCGGTTCGTGAGCTCGCTCCCCGGGCCGGCCGGGCCTCGCTTGACGAGCGCGACTCCGCGACGCCCCGCAGCAGCATGAAGGCCTGCCCGGAGAAAGCGCTGCTCCTGCCGGGCTTCCCGGAGGAGGAGGACGGCGCCTTCGAGGGCATGAAGGTGGAGGAAGAGGAGGAGGGGGTGGGAGTGCAGGCAGAAAACGTGTCCGGCACCAGGCCGTTCGTGGTGGTGAAGCTGGAGGAGGAGCAGGCGGCCTGCAGCGCCCGGTGCTCCAGCGCCGCCAGCAGCGCCTCCGAGGCCAAGATGGAGCTGGAGCTCAGCCTGTTCGCCCCGGTCGAGTCGGAGGGGGACGAGGAGGACGAGCAGCAGCAGCGGGGCCCGCAGCGCGCCCCGACCGACACGGAGTCTCGCGAGAGAGGTAGAGACCCGGGCTACAGGAGCTAACGTTCACGGAGCTTTTGAAACATGAAATAACGATAATAATAATGAACATTATAACGTAATGTGCAAATATGCATTAGAGAGGGTTGTTTTATCTTGCATTTTTGGTTGTGTTTTACATTTTTACATGCATGTGTGTTCCTGCAGCAGGCCCTGCTGGGTTGGAGCTTTGTGCATGCATGTGTTTATACACACACACACACACACACACGCGCGCGCGCGCGCACACGTACACGTGTGTGCAAATAAATTATATATATATTTATATATGCATATTTACGATACTTATCATTTATAATGTGTGTATGTGCATATGTATATATATATATATATATATACATGCATTAACTATATGTATACACACGTGTCTGTGTGTGTGTATATATCATATAATTTTGGACTATAAGGTGATTCTCTGTGTGTTTATAGGTGCACTCAGGTCGATGGCCAGTTTTGTTGTGCTTTTATGATATTTCTTTAATTGCATGACTCGTTTTCCATGTGTCCCGCTGGTTTTGTCGTTAGTTTTGCGTTCTGGGGGCCGTGTGGTTACCTGTGTGTTCCTCACCACGTTAATGTTGTTGTGGTGTCTGTACGGTTCTGTATGATGTGGTGCTGAGGTTAGAAAAAGAACCAGTCAGGGTGTACGACCTGTCCCACTTTATCCACTGACCTCCTTTAACCCTCCTTTCAAATGGTACATTTACTCTCTCTGTCTATCCAGTCCGTATATTTTTAAATCATAGTTTTGTGATGTCACAAAACCAGCATTTAAATATATCTCTTTATTCTGGCTACAGCAGTTTAGCTCCGCCCACTCATGCATCGATTCTCCGATACCTTTAAGGTTAAAAATCAGACTTCTGCTGGATTCCATGAAGACGTGAGCTGTGTCTCAAATTGCGCACTGGCACACTTTGAACACTGTGAGTGTGTCCGAAATCGCGCACTTACGTGAGTGCACTGGAATGTAGTGCCTAAGTGCGCGCTGAGCACTTCCTCCTGTAGTGCACACTGCCGTGGGTGAGTGTTGTCCGAAATGGAACATTGACGTTTTGCACTTAGCGGAAGTGATGGACGAACATTTGCTCGCGATTCTCCAGCCTGCCAAAATATCTGCAAGTTACACGTCAGTATACATCAGTAAAATCATTTTATTAATGTTACTCACATTTATACGAACCAGTTGCCTCCGCTTGGGCTTGCATTTCACTGTTGGCCGCCATTATTCAACTCTGAAAACTTGTTGTTATTCAACTCTGAAAACTTGTTGAAAGTCCCTCCCCTTCAGCTACGTGGTCAAAATGGCGTCCGTTTAGTGTGAGAAGTGTCCATCGTTGCACACTGCGTTTTTTGGCCATTATTAGTGCACCATCCAGGTACTGTCAGTGCACTGAGTTTTAGCTTGGTTGTCAGTGTGAACGCACTATGCACTAAAACATAGTGTTCGAAGTGTGCAAGTGCGCGATTTCGGACACACACCGTGCCTTTTCTCATCCCCACAACTTACTAAATCGTGGTCCCAACTTGTTCCCACAACTAAACGAAGTTGTTCCGCACATTACTAATTGATAGCCATGACTATGACTCATTCCCATGCCTTAGTAAGTTATGACCATGCATTATTAGAAGACTATACACACAATAATAGGTTTTCATCAAATTTACATGATAACAAAATAAACGATTCTCTAATTCTCTTGAAAATTTCGTTATTTGTTTTTCGGAATCATGGTATGCATTTGTCTTCATGTGACTTTAGGGGTAACCCCTTAAACTGGTTTATAATGCAGTTATTAAGCTTGTTCCTTCATTAAGACATTTTATGCATCAACCACTAAGAATTTGTTATTCATAATATTAAAAACAATTTTAGCAATTATCAACAATTTGTCCATAAATTATATGAAATTACCACATAAGCCATTTCACTTATGAAAGTGATTTTGAAACATAGGCCAACATATTGGAACAGCGATGATGATCACCTGCAAACAACTGAGTATAGTGTAAATCCTGCCTGTCCAAGTATTACTCGGCACAAAGCAAACTGAGGTATGTACACATAGAACAACAGCAGTAAACTGTAAAATAAAAGCCCTTGTTTAAAGAACACATTGAAAACCAGGACTGCTTACCCTTTATTGACCCAAAGAGTCATTAAAAACTGTGCGGACGAGGCTCTCTGGGCTGTCTGACATAGCGGAGGGTTTTTTTTTAGCATCATGACTTGTTTATTTACATAGGTCACATCTTCACATGACCTCTCTTGCACTTCTTCTGGCTAAGGTGGGTGTCAAGACCATCATGGCTGTCTGGAATGTCTTGGTAAGCTGACCTCATAACAGATCAGTCTTACTGAGTAATGAAATGATTGAAAGGCAAAGCTGGTCAGACAGCTTGGATTCTGAACTCGAGCGTCATGGACTGTTATGTAAGGCAAGGCAAAGCAAGGCATATGTAGTTATACAGCACATTTAATACATAAAGGCAATTCAAGGCTTGATGTAGACAGAAGTAAAAGACACAATTAAGAAAATATTGAATTGAAAAGATACAAAGTGCAGTTGTTTCAGAGGACCAAAAAAACCTAAGTTTAAAACAGAAGAACTGGAAAAGAAATAAATACAAATGGAAGTGCAAGGTGAAGAGTACAGTATCTTAACTGGTCAGCTAAGCTAATTATGCTACAAGATCCATTTTTAAAGGTCATGTCCAGAACAGGGTATTCTGGAAGGATAATGTAGACAGCATGAATGATTGCAAGGTGAGACATTTTTCATGAGGCTGAAATATACTTGGTGTCTGTGCAAACAGCCGTAATATCACATCGCAGCAAAGAAATATGCTATTATCACTTATGGGCATTATATTAGATAATAGCATCTAATATAAACTGTTAGAATGTACAGTATGTTACTATGTTTAACATAATCTGTTATGTGACAATATTAATAGAGTGACTATGTTGGCTGAAAACAGCTGCACTGTTTATAGTCTAGCCCTTATCTTATGTATCTTGTTATCTATGCATGCTAACTTGTATGTAGCGGTCTATACACATTTTAGAACTGGTGCATGAACACACACCTCCAAACAGCAAGCTTACGTAAATATGCTGTTTTGTGAAAGGTAGTTTTCAGTTGTCAATTATTTTTCTCGTTCTACTTTTAGTTTTAGGATCTAGTTGTAACAGTCCTATGCTGCTTTCATATTTTTAGTACTGAGATTGTTTTTAATGTTAAACGAGACACAATTCCCGTCATTGTTATGAACCTAAACTTTCTTAGCAGAGCAACATCATTTATTTTATAATTTCTTTAATAACTTTTAGTTTATATTAATGACACACACACACACACACACACACACACACATAAACACATACTCACAAAGACATATACACACAACTAATTCTCTGAAAGTGGACACACTTGAAACTGAAGGTTGTAGCTTTGAATCCCAGGACTACCAGTGGCACCCCTGAGGTACCCATGAACAAGGTACCGTCCCCACGCACTGTGTGTCCCTGGCTGCCCACTGCTTCACTGGTGAATGGGTTAAATGCCAAGAACAATTTTGTGCTTTGCAAAATTACTCCTTGATCCAAAACGTGATTAGTCGAGTCATGTTTGGTGCCTGAAGTCATCAGAGCTACAACACCAAAGTAGCTAACAAGCAGTAAAAGCTTTTTACACACTTTATAAGCTTCAGATTTAGAATCATCATTCCACCTTTATAAAGAGACTTTGGAAAAACAGTATCCACACGTTGGCCAAATACACCTAGACTACCCTGAAGCCTTTTGGAGTTGTGATGTGCGGGCTGACCAGTCAAAAGTCAAACTTTTGTCCCATTGGATCTGATGTAAGACAAGTCATAAATAATAACACAGATCAGAAAAGATTGCAGTGTTACAGCAGGAAAGAAGATAGCACAATGAAATAATCTTTTAAAAAAATAACTGCATAAAATCGCAAATGATAAATATGTAAAAGGGACTGTGCTCAGTTTTGTACACATTTTATAGTGATATTTCACAAGTCAGTTTTGACGTGCATGGTCTGCTGGGAGCAAAGTTGATTCTAAAAGTCAGACAGTAGTAGGAAAAAAATACATAAAAACAATCTCTCCTTCACATTTGTTCTCCATCAGGAATGAAAGCCTAGCCATCATTCTTAGCATGAGCGACTAATTGATGGAACCTCAAATTGTGCAGTCCGACAGAAAAGAAAGTCTGGTCATCGATCTGCGATTTGAAGCTTAAATGCAATTGAATTAAGCAGCAAGACACGGTATCCAAAGAGCCAAAGTGAGACCACTTCTGAATGGCTCAAAATAAACAAAATTACGGGGTTGGAGTCGTCTAGTCCAATTCACAATCTGAATCCCATTGTGATGCTGTGGCGGGACCTTAGACAGGCAGTTCATGCTCAAAAGCCCTCGACTGAGACTGGATAAAGGCAATTGTGCAAAGAATAGTGGGCCAAAAGTCCTCCACAGTGATGTGAAAGACTGATCTTAAGCTATAGGAAGCATGCAGCACAAGCAGTTACTATGTTTAGGTGGTGATTACGTTTTCACATGGGTGAGAGTTGCAACCTTTTTTCCTTCAGTGAAAGACATTTAAAACATTTATGTCTCATAATAGATTTTGTAGGAGGGCCTGAAACCATTTAGTGTGACATCAAGAAACAGTTGATCACATGTTTATGTAATAAAGATAATGAACTGGAAACCTAACTGTAAAAACTTCTTAAAAAATAATTGAAAAAGAAAAATACAGACAAAATGATGACTTTTGGCAACATGCTTTGTTTCAGTTTTATATGCGGATTGTCCGCTCATACATTCCTTCAGTCAGTCTTGCTGGGTGAGTATGTGTGGCCGTCCAGGTGCTGTCTGGGATGCAGCAGTGGCAGCTCAGCCCGAGAAAAGTCCTGCCTGCTGGCCCCGCTGACTCGTGAGCATTCATCTGGAACTGATCCATCTGTGAGTGTGCGCAGCCTCAGGGGTCAAGGCCCTGTGACCTCGCCACCAATCTGTTTGCTCAGGGCGGAGGAAGAGCGAGCGCAGACCCTGGGAATGCTCGCCAAAAGCCGAGGGGAGAGGGTGTGAAGGGATCTATAGAGCCCTCGTGTGATTTACAGAGGGGATCATTAACAGTCGGGGGTGGGGGGCAGTGGGGGGGGGGGCTGGAGAGGTTTCACAAGCACACTTTTGGAGACACGGCCATTCAAAAGTTTCAAAACATTTGCACCAGTGGCTCAGATAATTGTAGAAAATGATTCTAATAGGCTAATACTATACACAGGTTTCAAATGATTGGTATGAAGCTGATGTGTCCAGAATGATGAATGGAGCAGGTGATTCTAAAAAGTGGTATGACATCAACAATTAAATGGTAATAAAAAATTAAATACAGGATGTTTCGCCTTTGAAACGTGAGGATTCAATCTTGATGTAGATAATGTGACGTAAATGGTCCTCAACAGAAAATTCAATACAATAACCTACAGTATTTAAAATACTGAATAAACCATTTACTGTAAAATAGACACATTTTATATTTAGTGTTTCTTTCCCAATATGTTAAACTTCTAATGAATAGAATTTCTAGTTAATTTGGCATCTAAAGAGGTAGAGTTTTATGTTGTAAAAATATGAGCCCAGATGAGATTTCACCAAAATTTGTCCACAGATTTTCATATTTTTTATCAGGAACATCGAAAAAAAAAGCATGGCCATCCTCAGGAGCAGATGTTTAGCACAATACAAAATTTGGCATGAAGTTACAGAAACAAAACTAAGAAAAAAAAAGATTCAGGCAAAAATGCTATGGTTAGCTAGAAAATGCTAATGTCAGCTGGATTTGGCTCTGTCACCACATTGCAAAGAGGAATGTGAATGTGGTGGATAGTGGTCACTTTCTAACATTTTGCTAATTCTGATTGATGCTTTGGCAGGTCTTACATATGTCAAATATAGTCCCACCCAACTCAAATCAGGCAGGAGAAAGTGGCAGACAAGTCAGAAAAGACCACCATCATTATTTATCTGCCAGTTCACAAATGTATAAATCATTACTTAGAGGATAACAGAACAGACAAGGGCTTAAACTTCTTATCATTTAGAACATTCACAAAATTTGAAATCTGCCCAGGCATGTCCATATTTTCACATACAAAAACATGTATTAGAAAAACATTTTCTTGATCCTTGTGTACCACTGCTCTGCATGTTTGTGTTCTCCCTGCTCTGGCACGCTCATCTCAGCTCAGGAAGGGCTTATAAATTAGTTAATTAGTTGAATTGTGTGTGTTGGTAGTTAGGGAAGGCAAGGCCATGGTACTCCAAGACCAGGACTGAGAACCACTTGATAACAACTTCATACTTCCAGGTAGGTGCTTTCACTCTGTACGCTGTGTGTGTTATTTTAAAGGGTTATGTATGGCTCTTTCTGAGTGGCTGTTGGAACGTAAGATGTTATAGATTTCTGGCTAATGTGCATAGACACTGTGTGGACAAAAGTATTGGGACGCCTGACCACTGCACCAACAGGGACTTAAATGATATTAGATTCAAATTCATAAACATTAATATGGAGTTGGTTCCCAATTTGCAGCTATAACAGCTTCCACTCTTCTTGGAAGGCTTTCCACAAGATTTTGGAGTTTCTGTGGGAATTCGTGCCCATTCATTCTGTAGAGCATTTATGAGGTCAAGCTATGATGTTAGACGAGAAGACCTGGCTCACAATCTCTGTTCCAGTTCATCCCACAGGTGTTGGATGGGGTTGAGGTCAGGGCTCAGTGTGGGCCAGTCAAGTTCTTCCACACTGAACTCATCCAGTCATGTCTTTATGGAGCTCGCTGGAATATAAAAGGTTCTTCCCTCAAACTGTGCCCACAAAGTTGGAAGCATGGCGCTGTCCAAAATGTCTCGGTCTGCTGAGCCATCAAGATTGCCCTTCACTGGAAGTAAGGGGCCTAGCCCAAACCCTGAAAAACAGGTGTGTCCCAAAACAATTGGCCATATAGTGGATTTGATAAAGTGAGAAACTGAGAACACATGGCTACACCAATTGGGAAACATAATCAGTCTTCTATGGACAACATAACCTGTTAGGAATTACATAACTACTTATAACATCCCAACCCACCAAGTTCCATTCATTCACTGTGTATTGACTGTTGAATTCCACTAGTGAAGCTGATGTATATAAGACAGAAAATGATGGATAATCAGACAGTGAATGCTGTCTTTATATTTTGATGAACGTCACATTCTCAGTGTATGAACAGGCTCACGCCTACATTGCACAATGCAAACAAGCATCTAAATGTCTCCATTACAGGTTTATGGCATGTGTGGAGGTCAGAAAGCGGCATCGGGATAATGATTCCAGTAAAAAGCAGATCCTGTGACACAAGTGACGTTCAACAAAACAAGTTCTGCGGTTTCAAATGAAAGCAGAAATCAGGTCTATCCATTCAGTCGAAAGGGAAAAGGTGTGTCATACTCATGAAGAGACTGTTTAGTGTGCAGGAGGGATTTATTTGGCTTGGGCCGGACCCAGACTTCTTACGAAGACTGGGTTGAAAACAAAGAGATGATACTCTGAACAAGAACTGTAAAATGGCAGGAAGGAAAAGATCACGTTTCATCATGAGGGCAAAGACACAAAAATTGGAAAAGAGATAGGGACAGTGGGAGTGAGAAAGAGAGGGAGATGGAGAGTGAGAGGAAGAGGGAGGGAGAGATAGAGAAGCACAGAGAGATGGGGGACAAGAGAGAGAGAGAGAGAGGGAGAGAGAGAGAGGAAGAGGGAGTAAGCAAGAGAAATAGAAAGCAGGAGAGGGAGCGGGAGAGAGATAAGATAAGCAGACAGACAGACATAGAAAGACTTAGACAAGTGCTGAGTAGACTGGATCACAACTTTCAGGAACTCTGAGTAAACCTCGCCTGGGCAGTCCAGGCCCAAAGCTCTGTGTGTGTATAGCAAAGACGATAAGAGGCCCCAGATGGCTGCATGTGTATACAAGAGGTCCGAAAAATGCTGAATCAAAAGACAACTCATCAGATCCAAGCACACAAGTCACTTTTGTTGGTTTTAAGTCAGGGTCTGTCCATACAGTCACCCACCGTCACGCACGAGGGTTTATTCTCAGGCCGGTTGAAATGGGAGCTAACGGAGCTAACACATATCCACAAAGTTTTGACTAATTCTTCTTGATTTCAACCAAAATTTTGTAACTGAGACCTGCAAGTTGACCTGTATGGGGTGACATAGTATTGGGACACTCCTGTTTTTCAGGGTTTGGGCTAGGCCCCTTACTTCCAGTGAAGGGCAATTTAAATGCTTTAGCAGACCAAGACAGTTTGGACAACTCCATGCTTCTAACCTTTTCTATTCCAGCATGACTGTGTCCCAGTACACAAAGCAAGGTCCATAAAGACATGGCTGGATGAGTTCGGTGTGGAAGAACTTGACTGGCCCGCACAGAGGCTAGACCTCAAACCCTCAAAAATGTATTTTGTCATATTGTATGTTACCGTACTCGCTAGGTAATGCCCTATAATTCACAGATACTGACACTGACATTGTTACTGGTCAGTGATCCAATTTCATAGGCAAAATCTGTTTTACTGTATTTGCTTTGCTGTGTCACAACGTTTGACTTGATGATGCATGATGTTCCTTTAATAGATGCAAGGCCCACGTATTTCCCCAAAGCAAGCATCTTAGACTGCAGAGACAGGTCCAGAGGCTATTTCTGTCCTTGTTTCCTCCATAGCTAAGCGTCCAAGGGGCTGCTGACAGCTCCTCAGTGTTTGGATTACCAGAGTTGGAGAGTCAGACTGGCTAGACCTCAAAACCTCCAGACTAGGATGATTCCTCTTGCATCAGCATCATTGAGCCACTCGCCCTTCTCAGAAGGAAAACCCATCGCTTTCTGGCTGTCAGTCTAGCGTTCTCTCTCTCTCTCCCTCACTCTCTCTCTCTCTCTCTCACACACACACACACACACACAGAGGTTATTTTACATAACATCAGGATGTAGGGTCATGCACACAGTTGTATGCAAACATTTGGGCGCTGTTGATTTTCTGAAAAAAAAACATTTTAATGCAGAAGTACTGTTTGTCCCTTTTTTCTGAATTGTACATTTTGGCAAAAATTGTGGTTTTTTTTTTTTCTCCGAAAGTCTGGGGACACCCGGCTTTTCAAAAGCCTTTTAATACACCACCAAGCAGGCTTTGTCCATTTAGACCAAAAGTTAAGTTTTCCTGTTTTTATGTTTTTTTTTTTCATTTTAAACTGTAAAAATGTTTTTGGGTTCTATTTGACAGCAATCTATTTAAACGTTAGTTTACATAGTTGGTTAAAAAAAAAAAAAAAAATGAATTCATCATATTGTCTGGGTTGTGCTGAAAAAAACAATA